>CAUYSK010040948.1:0-48113 GCA_963575035.1 Avahi laniger | reverse complement strand
TTTTTTTTTTTTTTGAGACAGAGTCTCACTTTGCTGCCCTGGCTAGAGTGCGTGCTGTGGCGTCAGCCTAGCTCACAGCAACCTCACACTCCTGGGCTCAAGCGATCCTCCTGCCTCAGCTTCCCAAGTAGCTAGGACTACAGGCATGCGCCACCAAGCCCGCCTAATTTTTTCTATATATTTTTAGCTGTCCAATTAATTTCTTTCCATTTTTGGTACAGACGGGGTCTTGCTCTTGCTCAGGCTGGTCTCGAACTCCTGAGCTCAAACAATCCACCCGCCTCGGCCTCCCAGAGTACATCAGTATTATTTTTTAAAAGGAAATTACCTTTTGGTTTAAAAAAGAATCCCTATCACCTCACTAAAGATACATAGATGGCAAGTAAGATTATGAAAAGACTTTCCACATCATATGTCATCAAGGAAATGCAAGTTAAGACAGTAAGATACTACTATACAACTATGAGAATGGCTAACATCCAAAACCCTGACAATACCAAATGCTGGTGAGGATGTGGATCAACAGAAACTCTCATTCATTGCAGGTGCGAATGCAAAATGGTGCAACCACTTTGGAATACAATTTGGCAGTTTCTTACAAAACTAAACATACTCTTACCATATGATCCAGCAATCACACTCCTTGTTATTTACTCAAATGAACTGAAAACTTACGTACACACACAAACCCGCACACTACAAACATTAGTTCATAACAGCTTTATTGATAACTGCCAAAACTTGGAGGCAACCAAGATGTCACTCAATAGGTGAAGGGATAAATAAACTGTGTACATCCATACAACAGAATACTGTTCAGCAGGCAAATAAAATGAGCTATCAAGCCATGAAAAGACATGGAGAAACCTTAAATGCATATTGCTAAGTAAAAGAAGCCAATCTGAAAAGGCCACATACTGTATGATTCCAACTATATAACATTCTGGAAAAGTCCAAACTATGGAGACAGTGAAACAATCAGTGGTTGCCAGGTTTTTGAGAAGAGGAAAGAAGTCATGAACTGTGGATCAGAGGAGATTTTTAGGGCAGTAAAACTATTCTGTATGATACCATAATGGTGGATGCCATTATACATTTGCCAAAACTCATAGAATTATACAACAGAAAGAGTGATCCCTAATGTAAACTGTGAACTTTAGTTAACAATAATGCATCAGTATTGGCTCATCAATTACAGCAAATGTACCACACTAATGCAGGATGTTCATAATAGAAGAAACTGGTTTGAGAGTGTAAAAAGGGTACAAGGAAACACTCTGCACTTTCTGCTCAATTTTTCCATAAACCTAACATTGTTCTAGAACATCAAGAAATTTTTAAAAATCTGAATCATACTCTTCAGACGTTACCTGAAATAATACAAAGACAAATCCAAAAAGTTCTGCATTTAACTGGAGAGAGAGCGCTTAGAATGAAAATATTCATTGCCTATACATGTTAGAGATCCAACCTAGCTTGGTGGACAAGAAATGTTATGGCTGTCCTTGCAATGGGCTGCCGGCAAACAGCTGTGAGCTAGTGCTTTTTTTCAACAGAAAAATTCTTACCTCAATCTTGTTTCCTACATTTGTATTTGTTATACATGGCCACCCCCAAACCACTACCTTTTGGCTAACACCAAAAACTGCCGACTTACTTTCCTCTCCATCTAGCGTTCCAGAACAGGACACAAGGCAGAATGTGTGCAAGACAACAAGAATGAGACAACAAGGAGAGAGAAAAAACGCAAGTGCTGAAAATAGAATCACTATCTACTCTACATCTATTTGAACATTCCAACTTATTTCATCTACCTTTTCCAAAAGAAAATACAAGGCAAAAATCAACTTCTCTCAGATGAAAAGGGATCAATAGCAGGAAGTGATCAATAGCAAATCACATAAACAAAAATAGCTAGGTAGAGGAAAGAAATATTTTCCCAACTCTCCTCACTCAGAGACAGGAAGACTGAATTGGATCTCACTTGTATTCTTTCTCTCATCTACTTAATAAAACCACGAACAAGTTCACTAGAGCACTTGTTTGACCCTAAGTGTAAAAAGAATCACGGTATAATTCTAAAGCAAAATGATACTACCATTCATAGAAAATAATGTTATAAGTAATTCAAACTAACACCCTAGAATCTTAAGGACTTATAAACTAATTTAATAGGTCTCTATTTTCTTCTTTTTGTCAACACACATCTTTAATAATTTTTATTACAAAAATAACACACGGAAAATATTTTATGATAGTAAAGAAAATCTTGAAATGGCAAAAAAAAAAATTAACGCACGTTCACTGTAGAAAGATAAGAATCCAAAAGTAACCTAAAATAAAATAAAATTGTCTCTGGGCCCCCCATACAGAAATAAGCACTATGAACAATCCTTTAGACTTATCCATGTATTTTTTTGTTACTGATTATACAAAAATGAGGTGATACTATGCATATTCTTTTGGAACTAATGTGTCTTTGCACTTTCAAATATTTCATCAACATCTTTTTTATGCAATAAACACAGACAGGGATATTTGCCCTGTATTCTATGTTTACACATTCTTTTGATCATGTGAATAACAACCCAGCATCTTTTCATTCTTGGCAATGATTCCGATTTTTTTTTTTTTTTACCCACTTTACAGAAAACTTTTTTGGTTTTCCTGGAAATACAATTTAGAATTAAACTTCTGTCATTCTTTTCAGAACATGTAGATAAATGAGATGGGGGGAAAAAGTGAGAGGCCACACTTCTTGTGACAAAAATAATCTGTAAATATTCAAGATGTCCATTGGTCTGCAAATAGAAAAAGACTACAGGATATTAAATTATAAACACATTTCTAACTGGCCTCTCCCTTGGGGTTAATAAATCAGTTAACAGATTTCATTTCTTTGTCATTCTACTTAAATTTTAAAGGTGGGATATAATCACTTTGTTATAGAATTTTGAAAATCAATCTCTATAAAATGAACAATGCAAAATATAGCATATGTTGATTATAACACATTTACTGTCATGAGAGTTGCATTTAACTCACTCTAGTTTTGACCCCAGGGCCACGTGAAGCATGTATAAAATCTTACTTGTTGAATTTCTCATTGTTACAATTAATACTGACAATTCTAAAAACATGGATTAAATGAAATCCATAAATTTCATTTTTCTATTTATGTTTACCTTTAAATTACATTCAAAGTTTTTATTCTATTTTTGTAATAAAACACTGTGACCCCAAAGAAGTTTCTGATTTTTTTATGTGGCAGTCAATGTGATCAAAAATAAAAATTTGTTGACTTTTTTTCTCTACATCTTTTTCTATATATAAAATCAATAGTATTTTCTGTTCAAATAGTGTTCAGGTGTTTTTACAGTCCATTGTAATAATTCATACTGGTTATTTAAAAATTAACAGTCAGGCCAGGCATGGTGGCTCACACCTGTAATCCCACCACTTTGGGAGGCTGAAGTGGAAGGATCACTTGAGGCCAGGAGCTCAAGACCAGACTGAGCAACGTAGCAAGATCCTATCTATACAAAAAAAACAGAAAAATTAGCCGGGTGTCGTGGCGCATGCCTATAGTCCCAGCTACTTGGGAGGCTGAAGCAGGAGGATCCCTTGAGTACAGTAGTTTGAGGCTGCAGTGAGCTATGATGATACTACTGCACTCCAGCCTGGGCAACAAACCAAGATTCTGCCTCGAAAAAATAAATAAAATAAAAATTAACAGTCAAAAGCTGATCAACTATCTTCATAGATTATTTTTCATGGAAAAGAACTAAAACAAAACAAAAAAGATACTAAGGTAAAATATCCTGAAATTGTGAGATGTGGAAAGAGCCACAGGACATGTGTTTGTGGAAGACAATACTATCCTTCTCTCACATAATTCTCAGAGCATTTTAAATGAGAGTAATTGTTTATGAACAAAAGTTAGCAGTTCTTTGAAAACCAGTCTTTAAAAATATTTTATCAAAGCACAATTCATTTTGCTTATATAAAGCAGGCAAGAAACTTCTCATCAATTCTGTAGCTCAGCAGACACTGTCATGAACATGTGCAAAGTAAGTTTCACAAACATGGGAAATAAAAATATATTATCCCAATTTACTTTCACAACCTTGAGAAATTCTTAATGTACTGACTATATATCATAAGTGCATTTTAAAGGTAATAGAATTCTGTTCATTTATATAAGATTTCTTATCTACCTGGTATGTAAGAGGTACCATGCCAATTGCTGTATTACAGGGGTGATCAACTCCTTCCATTCTACCAAAAGAAACTGGCATTAAACACATAATTATAAAATTAATTACTGAATTACAATTGAGATGACTTGCAAGTAGAGGATGACTGGAGAGTTGTACCCTTAAAGTAGAAAAACAGTGTGAATTAAAGTCTGCACACAGTGTACTATAACTGAACAAATTCTAATTTCCACATTTTGAATTTTTAAAGGAAGCCTCCTTTTGTGTAAAACTGATCTCTTTTTTGACTTTCCAAAGCCACATGCAAACGAACATACAAATATAGCAGGAAAGAGACCTTCCAGTTACAATAAGAAAATTTAAATAGAACTTCGTTTTCAAAATCGAGAACTCAAAAAAACAGGGCATTCAGGCAATCTGGACCTACTCTAGATTCCACCAAAGCTATCAAATAATATTGGTTTTTTAAAATTCATTACCATAAAAAAAATACTAAAAAGTATTTAGGTCTATGTTTATAGCCTTGGTATAAATCATAATTCAACATAACATCACATTTAAGATCAACTGTTCATATGTACACATACATACAAAACATGTAAATATAAAGATGAAAGTATTTCCATAGAATTCACAAAAGTGCTCACACACACACACACACACACACACACACACACACACACACACAAATAAACATAGAAGTCCCTCTAACATTCAAAGAGATCTTTGCAGAGCTTCCCCGGTATGAAATCTGTAATCACCATAACACATTAATTACTACAGGGAAGGAAGACCACCAACAGTGTTCTCAACAGAACAGTACGTTAGGCAAAACTCACCTTTGGTATTTATTATTCTCCACTCTTCCTCCCTTTTCGAAACCTTTTCCTACCTCTGCCCTTTTTTTCTTGTCTCTCCTCTGACCATGAAAAAATGATCCATGTCACAAAAGAAATACATAAAATTCCAATAAATATTTAAAAGCTGCATTGCTTCTTAATAAATTTTTGAAGTGCAAAAGCAGCATCCAAGGTTAAAATCTGTGAGTTTTCAATAACCATTTTGGAAGACTATTTTAGAAAGATATAATGCAAGAAAAAAATGTAAACAGTTGAGTACGTGAAAAAAAGCTATCTTGTCTAACAAGGATATATCACCTCACTAGGATGGCTACTATCAAAAAAAAAAAAAAACAACAGAAAATAATAAGTGTTGGGGAGGATGTGGAGAAAATGGAACCCTTGCGCAATGTTAAACTGGTGCAGCCACTGTGGAAAAATGCATGGCATTTCCTCACAAAACTAAAAATAGAATTACCATATGATCCAGCAATTCCACTTCTGGGTATAGACCCAAAAGTTTGAAAGCAGGATTCCAAAGACATATTCATACATCCGTGTTCATAGCAGCATATTTCACAATAGCCTAAAGATGGAAGCAACCCGAGTGTCCATCAACAGAAGACTGGATAAATAAAAAGTGGTCTAGACATACAAGCGAAAATCAGTCAGCTTTAAAAAGAAAGGAGATTCTGGCACATGCTATTAATACAACATGGATGGATGTTGAGGACATCATGCTAAGTTAAAGAAGCCAGTTACAAAAAGACAAATACTGTATGATTCCACTGATGTGAGGTACCTAAATAGCCAAAGGCTAGGGAGATGAAGAAATGGAGTTAGTGTTTGATGGGTACAAAGTCTCCAGTTTTGCATGATGAAGAGAGATGAGGAGATTGGCCGAACGTGAACATACTTTACTGACCTATACACTTAAAATGGTTAAGATGGTAAATGATACGTTATGAATATTTTATCACAATTTTTTTGGGGGGGGACATAGTCTTGCTCTGTCACCTTGGATAGAGTGCAGTGGCATCTTCATAGCTCACTGTAGCCTCCAACTCCTGAGCCCAAGCCATCCTCCTGCCTCAGCCTCCTGAGTAGCTGGGACTACAGGCACCTACCAAAGTACCCAGCTAATTTTTCTATTTATAGTAGAGACGGGGTCTCGCTCTTGCTCAGGCTGGTTTTGAACTCCTGAGCTCAAGCAATCCTCCCACTTCAGCCTCCCAGAGTGCTAGGATTACAGGCATGAGCCACCACGCTGGGCCTTTATCACAATTTTTTTAAAAAGTTATCCGATCTAAAAACCAAATAATGCAACTGAAAGCAACTTTATGTCATTTTGAGTCTACTAAGTCAGTCATGGTGAAACTGATATCCTCGTATACAATGACCGGATTAATTGTAAACAGGTGCAATCTTTTTCAGAAAGGCAAAAAACATAGGCAAAAAAATTTCAGTACTATAAATCTAGCCTAAGGAATTAATTCTGGTTTAATGAAAAAAGGGTAAATTCATCAGTGATATTCATTCTGTAAACATTTTTTAAAAACTGAACCATCTTAAATGACAAAAATTAGGGAAATAATTAAAGAAATTATGATACATCATTACCTGTACAGAATATGATAATTATGAATTCTAATTATGAAAACAATTATAGAAATATACTGTTTTGAACACAATTCAATGTTAGAAATCCAAACATTAAATTGCATATGCACTACAGATGTGATTATACAAAAATATATACTATCTGAATGCTAGAATGTCATATACAAAAAAGCAAATGATTTCTTTAACATACTGGGGATACCAGTGATTTTTCCCCCTATTTTCAAAATGCATTTATTTTAATGTTGTGGTTGTACTTTAAAAAACAACAGCAAAAAGCGGTGGGGAAGATGAAAATAGATTAGTTTAAATGAAATTAAATAAAAGTATAAAATGGAGGCAAGAGTGGAGTGTTTATCTAAACTAAACTTACAAACTTAATCTCCTCTAACCTACTTGCTTCAACCAACACTGAACTTCCCCTAATTTCTTAATCTCACTCTTAGTCTCTCAATGCCAGGTTTTCACATACATGGTTCCCTCTGTTAAGAACACTCTCGCTCTTCTTCACTTCAGGGCCCAACTGGAATAAGATTTCCTCAAGGTGGTCTTCCAATCTCCCTGAGGACAGGGGTTCCCTTGCTCCTGCAGACTCTCTGAATGTTTTTTTGTATTAATAATACTGTGCTATTTGTTTAATATCTCTCTTCCCCACTAGTTCTCTGCTCTACAAGGCCAAAACCCATGTCTGTCTTGTTCTTGGATGTAGCCCCAAAGACCAACACAGCAGCAATACACATGTAAGGGCTTATTAAGTACCTGTTTATAAAAAAATTACAACATAATTATTGTTCAAAATTATAATTCTCTCCCTTAAAGTTCATTAAAAAATGGAAGATTCAAACACTATGACTCTTAAAATATTTTATGAAATAATTTACAGTGTCATGTCTCAAAGTTGTCTAACTTTGAATTTATCTTTTGCAATATTCCAAGTTAATTTTCTAGCTTTCACTATATCTTGCTATTATTAAACTTTTAACAGTCATAACTATAGATGGTAAGTATCCTGACATTTCATATTAAAATCTAATATGACCCATAAATCTCTAAAACCTAATGAGAATCAGTCTTGATGTGTTCATTTATTCTATTTTTGGCTAAAGAAAATTATCGGGACAAAGAGGCACCAGGTTAAGAGAACAGCTAATCTTTAGTGAAGCAATCTCAATTTATATATGAATAGATGCAGCTGTTTTATTGCTATAAAACAATTAAAAATCCTGCTATACCTTACACCTTCACAGTATTTGTTCAGTAGCATCTTGAGATTTTGTCGACAGAATTCAAAATAGGAATTCTGCTAAAAGGAATCTTTTTGATAAAAGCCAAATGTTGTTTCTTTTCAAGGTCATCTCACATTCTAGAAAACATTTCACTGCTATTTTTCTCAAGCCTTTGTAATAAAAGTAAAACAGAAACTAGTAAAGCAGAACAATAAATCCTATACTTATGCAAGAGATTTGAACCCTATTTCAATTAAAGAAGAAATGAGAAGTTTTTCTATTAAAGAGCTAAATAAGAAGGAAATCTACAGATCACCAAGAAGTCTCCCTTTCTCTTCAAGGGAAGCTCCCTAACAGAATGCCCCCAAACCAGTCACACCTGTTAGGTCAGATCCCATTAGAAGAACCCTCAGACAGCCCTAATCTTCAGGATAGTCTATAAAAGAACTGGTTTGTGGTCTCCAACAACACTGGTACCATGAAAGATAAAGAAAATCTGGGGAACTATTTCAGATTAGAGGAGACTAAAGCGATTTACTAAATGCAATGTATGAATAACACTCAGCTGGATCCTGTACTGGAGGAGCTAAATGCTATAAAGAACATCATTGGGGGAAACTGTCAACATTGGAATAAGGATCATAGAGTAGATAAGCCTAATTTATCCATGTGATCATTTTACTGTGGTTACACAAGAGAATGGCCTTGTTTTTCAGAACTACACACTGAAATACAAATGAGTAAAGGAACATGATAGATGTAACCTACTCTCAAATGGTTCAAAAATAAATAAGTGATACATACTTTTTTAAAAATACATTTTCAGAAATAAAACTTAAAAATAAAGAAGTGACCCTATTGAAAATAAGTTGCACTGGTTGGCAAGGAGGTATTAACAGATGTCAAAATTTCACCTGTTGAGAAGAGACACACACTAATGAAAAAAAATTGAAGAAGGAAATCTCTGTAGATCTAGACATTATTTTCCATCAGCATGCAGCTCAACACTGAGCTAGAAAAGCATATTTTTTCAGTTATTAAAATCTCTGGTTGTCTACCAATTTTCACATCATATTTTAGGGGAAAAGAGTAATGACTCCATTTTTACAACAATGCAAAACAAATATTTTAAAGTACTTTTTGTTTATTTAAGTGCAGAGATACTTCTAAGGAATCCTTTGAGAGCCAAATTCCTTTTAACAAAGTCAGTTTGGGTACCCAGAAAGCAGGGATGAAATTTTTCTCGTGTTCTATGCAAAGTTCCCCTTATATATAGGTACATTATATATCCCTACAGGTACGCCACACAGGCACAAAGTACCTCTAAAGGTCTAAGACTGATTTTTAAAAATCACAATGGCTCTATTAACAAACTCGAAGTGTGGCAACCTGGATAAGACCGTGTACAAGCTCCATGGCAATGGAAAAGCACCTTTCCTTATCCAAAGGAGAGACTCTAATAGCAATAAAGAAGATTTCCCCTTAGAAGAAAGGAAATCCTCTTTCATATAGCTTTTAGGTTACTTCGACCACCAGAAACATTTTTTATAATAAGGAAGGCCAATTAAATACATCATAGTGGTGATATTACAGTGGTCTGAACTTAGCATGGAAATTTATGCTAAAGCAACAAATTCAAGCAGGTTTGAAAATTAAATTCAAACTCTGTTGTACCATAATTGTCACAAGTAAACAAGTTCACAATGCTTTTCTAACACTGGTGATACCTAGTTCCTCCTCTCATAATGCAGAACACTCCACAAGTCACATACATCTACGTATCACAGAAAGACAACAACAACATTATTACCTGAGGAAAACACACAAGACCAACTATTGTAATTTACATAAAAACTCAATACATGTGTATATGTTTGCTTTTACAAATCTCTTTTAATTTATAATCAAGCAAACATGCTCCCTTACTTGCGTCTATCAGAACATAACAAAGTTGACTAGTGAAGAGATTAAACATAGTGCTTTACTATACGGTGTCAAAACCTTTACTAACATATCCTACAAATTCCATTTCTATTCCATTCTTCTAAAATCTGAAACAAGCAATTGTCTTTTTAAAAAGCCACTGTAAATCCAAATGCCCCACAATATAAATGTTAATGAATATCTATCAGTATCTGACCAGAATCTTTTTACATTTTATTGTTTAAAGTTTAACACCTGAATGCTACAGATAAATTTGTGAGAGGGAAATCAAACTGGTGCCACTCCAGGGCACCTGGGCAATGTCAGTTTCTGCTTTGGGGGGGAGGAAGACAGCACTCCACTACCACCAGCTGCACCATGGCCACTATCTCTCAGTAAGAGAGAACCCACAGGACAAGCTTTCACTTTCATTTGACCTCCTAACTTCTGGGCCACAATCATATACTATACAAACATATACTACATTTCTGTTTTTTAAGAAAAAAAAAACACCGATTCATGGCTCAATATCTAAAGTAAGAGTGGGAGACTGGGGCAACGGTGGGGGGGAACTGGGAAGACGCTTCCACTCCATTCCTGACCTTTCCAACCTACAGCTTTAAAGAGAAGCTAAAAAGAATTACTTTCACAGTTACCTTGTCCATCTCCAAAAAAGAAAAAAAGAAGGCAATACCAAAATGCTATTTTAGATCAATTTTGAGGAGGAATGACAGAGGCATGGAAATTTTTAGTACCAATTTCACACTCTGGGAAATGAAGAGACACCTATACCATGGCATCCACCACATACACTGACAGGCTCAAATTCCCTTAGTAGAAGATGTTTAATGCAAAAAATGATAATGTACAGCTGTCCAGACACTACTGAAAAACTGGATGTTAATTATATGTAAATTTATTCATTATAAACCACATAACAAACATCTCTTACTAAGCTGTGCTTTCCTCTATGTCCTTTGATAAATGAGAAATATTGAAAGTCGTACGCATATTTCCATATAGAAATCCATTTTCAGAGAAGTTAAGAGATACAGATTTTTCCCAACCAGAACATCAGCTCTAACAACACAGATTCAAGAAAAGAACTGTAAAAATCAAATTCCTTTTTCTGAAATGAATGAATAAGATGAATATTCAAGAATATTAATTTGAAATACATATTCCTCTCTGAACTCTGACTGACTGGAGAAAAAGCAAAATGGAACTAGAGAACATGTGTCTGCATTTGGAACAATGGTACCTCTGAAATTCCAACTCAGACCAACACAAGTAGGCCCGCAAACTCTGAAAACTGTGTGTGTTTTCTTAATTTAGCATACCTTGTAACTAACAGGGCCACACTTTATTTTATCCAATAGATGTGCTTCTGTAACGCAAAATTGGAAATGAAAATGTTCTCACTGACTTAATGGTAAATTTTAGAACTAGAAGGCTTCCAGATGATCAAGTTCAGTTCCACATTTACAAATGAATAAAGGGGGGGAAGGGTACAGGGAGTGGGGGTGCTTAGGGAGGTTAAAGAGGTCAAGCCACTTGCCAAACATTACATGGCTAGTTAGCAACAAAGCCAGCATCCCAACCCAGGGCTCCGAGACTCTGGGAACTTAAAGAGGACTGCCACTGGAAAACTTAGAATAGAAAAATTCAGAACAGAATTTTAAAGAATTTTCTTAAGAACGAAGTATCATGGCTGGTCCAATGGTAGTGGGTTATCAGAACTTATTAACATTAGTGTCACTAAAGTTGGTATTCAACCCCCCACTGCTAAATTTGACTGGCTTAAAAATAAATAAATAAATAAATAAATAAATGAAGTATCTTTAAACTATTATTTAAAAAGTCATTTGAAGCACACTGGTTTGTGCTGTACTACAAATTTTTAATTGAGGTTGTTTTACACAAAAAATTTATATTATGTAATGTATTGTACATCTAAAAGAAAACTTTTAATGACAAACCTATAAAAACTAGGTAAATAATGTAGCTTTTGAAGAATAATAATATTAAAATACTAGATATATAATTTGAAATTTTAGGATTTAACTACCTAAAGTAATTCAGAAGCTTTAGTAAGCCAATACCACTATAGTAATTTCAATTTATGCAAAAAATTTAAATGACTTTTAATAAAAGGAAACCAGATTTTCACAGAAAATGTTTTGTTTAATCACAAATCAATTTCTTTTACAGACAGAGGTGGGAAGGGAGAGCAAGACAAAGAGAATCAAATGGACAAAATGTAAATAATTGGTAAATCTGGGCAAACGGTATATGGGAATTTTGGGTACTGCTTTTACAACTTTTCTTAAGTTTGAAAAAAATATCAAAAGTGGATACAAAACAATGTAAACCATCTCCCAAAAAGAATTTAAAAGAATTTAAAACACTGAATATACTCTATAAGAAATACTGTATTAAATTCATATTTAATTTCCCATAGTATCAAACTAAGAATTACTCACTTTTCTATACAAGTGGTCAAAAGAAGAGAAATTAGTTAACAGCACAGTATATTCCATTTTAAATAGTATTAATACAATGAAGTGCATTAAACTAAGAAATTGATCACATAAATTTTCTGAGAAGCAGGTTTTGCTGGCATTCTGTGCCACCCTGTCTGCTGCAGCTGATCGCTGCACAGTTCTGCAGGTCACACTGGGGCTTCTCAGCAGGGACTCTTGGGCACTCCACGTGGCCCTGCCCACTAAAAACCAGCAGGTCCCCCCAGTAACTGTCAAGCACAGAGTCTCCACATATTTTCCAATTCCTCTCCCCACATTAAGAATCACTGATAATACATTCCTTTTGAGAATGCTTAACACTTTAAACTTTATATTCCAAAATTTAAATTTATCAAACATAAATGAGTCTGAATACAACAAAAGAATACTTGTTATACTTTAGAAGGGGTTTCTTTCAACATTCCACTAAATGACATCAAATACTTCCGAACAATTCCATTAAATACTTATATTTGAAATACAATCCAACAACCTTGCCTTTTCTTTAACTTCTACCCAATATCTGAGGTACACAGCTATTCCATAAAATAGGATATCTACCTAGTTAGGCTATTGTCCTTGAGAGAAGTTTTAGCCAATACTTAGGGAAAGTCTTCTGTTACTTGCAGCATAATTTTTCTATTTAATAAGACTCAGAAGAATCCTTACACTATCACTGAGGGATTTTGCAATCTATTCAATTATTTATAACATTATCTGCTCTAACAAATGTTAAAACAAACTGTTCTTCACTTCAACATGAACTCTTAGGACACTGCTGAATGAAGATCTTTACTCCTGTTCTCTTAGAAAACCATAGATATGCTATGTCTCAAATTATTCACTGTCACTACTTTTCCTCAGGTGAATGAGAAATGTTTCATATGCTGAAGTGACCTCAAAAAACTTATTCCATTATTTAGGCCAAAGGGCAGAATCAAACACTCAAACACAACAGACCACTCCCGGATTGCCCAGTCAGGAGGAGAGAACCCATGTCCATCCAGAAAGACTCTCTTAGGAAACATGTCATGAAATTAGTTACAGAGCGAAACTTTCCTGGAGAAAGTGAAATAAAATATAGAAGATTAAAACAGAGCAAATAAGCTTTTTTTTTTTTTTTTTTACCTTAAAGCTTTGGAAGAGAAAATTAAGTAGTATCCTAATCACTTCTCTTTGTTTTTTGGTGCTTTTTTGGCTTTTTTTTTTTTTTTAACACTGTCCACCAAAATATTCATTATTTTCTATGACAATGTCTTTTACACAAACTTCTCATGTAATAATCTCCATTAAAGATCTAAGAGATCCATTTCAAATTACAGCCACAGTTTAACAACTTTATTTCATCCTTGGCATCGTCTGAGAAAACAAATGGGCAAAACTGATAAATGTTAAACATTGCAAAATATGCAAATACAGAAAAACAAGAACAATTTAGTACTAAAACTCAAAAGGCTTTTTGTAGATTGTAATAAAGCTAACAATCCACAATGAAATGCACATCATAACAGCATCATAGAATGCATTTTCCACAAAATAAATATTCAGCCTCAGAATTTGACAGAATGTATTATCAATCAGCCAGAATAAAAGCTGAAAAGCATCGCAAAGCATTTAACAAATTCTCCAGGCCTTACAGTTGTGCAGGGGGTTATTCTAACCACTGTGCCCAGAGTGCAGGGTGTGTGGAGACACCAACCCCTCGGCTGCCAGGGCAGCTGGGCACCTGTGGCAGCCTGGCCTGAGGTCTCGGAGCCAATTGCCCCCAAACCCCAAATGGCTTTATCAGTTTATCCCATGTGCTGTACAACTCTTACCATGTTCTAGTGTTTCACGACATGGCAATGGTGGAGAAATACTGCATAGATAAACCCATCCAGATATACTCTTTCTTTTAATCTCTAGAGAAGTATTGAAAAAAAAATGTTAGCTTAACCCATCATTCTCACCCATATCTAAATTTGGAAATCCTATCTTAACTTTAATGACATATATTCCTATTTTTTAACCTGTACCATGCTTCCATAATTTTTTTTTTTTTCCAAAAACGGGAACTCTGATATACTCAGGTCTCACTTTTTGGAAGACTTACAATACAACTCCCTAGAAATTGTAGCACAAGGTAAATCGCTGTAATATTCCCTAACCTCTCATTACAGTGGTCTACTCAACAATTTCTTTAGCTAGAGAAAACCATCAAATTGGCAAGAAAAAGAATGTAACTGCGTCTAAAGCAAAGGAAGCTTGAAAAGACGTGAAAACTAAGAACAAAGCTAGAAAAGACAAATACTGCCTGTGCAACCAATTTTTTAAATTTACATCTAATGAAAACCTGTATTTGTCAGAGTGATTTTCCAGAACGAATCTTATTAAGTTGCTCCCCTCATTGAAATCCTATGATAACTCCGTAAGCCCTGCAGGATCAAGTGTAAATGACCTGGACCCTGATTTCACCTCCAGCTTTATCATCTCTCTTCCCATCGCTGGACTCCTTAGTAACACCTGCAGGGAGTCACACCTTCATGCCTTTCTCACATTCCATGTGCCACCAACCTGGAATGCTTTATCCTGAGCCACACTCTACACAAACACACACTCTTCTCATGAGAACGGCTCAAATTGCACCTAAAAATAATACTAAGAACGTTACTTAGGAACACCCAAAGCTGTGCAATATTTATTTAGCACCAATTAAGGGCCAGGAACAGTGTTTGGCACTCAGAATAAAATAGTATTTGCCATCAAGGAGCAAGCAGATTAGAGAAAGCCACAACCAAATAAACAGATGATTTGAATACAGTTGGGTGGGTCCTAGAATGACGTAGGCAGAGTACGGTGGAGAAGGAGAACATGGGGCTCACCTCCAAGTGAAGTGTCGCGTGGGTGACACAGGGCAGCTCTAGGAACTAGGAAACTAAGCAGAAACTGATTTTGAAAAAAGAACCTTAAATGTGACAAGCAGTTTGGACTTTATTCTAATACCAGTGGTTAGACCCCCAAGGACAGTGTTCATTCTTTGCAGCTCCCCCTTCTCACAACAAACACACAGAAGTAACAAAAACAAATCTCTAAAATGACATAGCTATGCCCCAAAGCACGTCAAACATCTCTATGGGTCAGAAATCTAATAGGAACACGAAGTGTGAACCAAGCTGAAGCCACAATGTCAGCTGGACTCTGGGCCTCGGAGCAGGAAAAAGCAACAGGAAGTTTCATCCTATGGGGTAACTGCAAATAAAAGTGACCCCTACGAAGCAGGGTCAGTAGCCAGGCTCTCTGCTTAAAACCAGAGACGGGGCGGCACTCTTCCTTGATTATGAGACTAGACTGGAAAGGGTTCTGCTAACTGTGTTGAGGCTACAGCTTATGGGAAGTTGCTGACCTAACACCAGCTGACTCAGTGACTGAATCTGTGATGTCCCCAGCGTCACCGTGGGGCAGGGCCTCTGTCCACTAACACAGACCTGATTCTGATCTGGGAACGCCAAAGCCAGGCAGAGACAACTACAAATCTGCTAGACCAGCAGGGGGAAAAAATTACAAAAAGAAACAGAAAGAGAGACATAGGACAAAAAAAAAAAAAAAACTTTCATCAGAATATGCATGCAAAATTATAAAACATGACGAAAACACCGCCAACATCAACAACCACAACATAAATTCACTGCAGACAAAATTATAAGATTATCAAACGATCTGAAAAAGACTTTAAAGTAAGCATGTAAAAGATTCACAAAAAGATAAAGGAATAACAAAAGAGCAAAATAATTGTTTTAGGCAGAAATGAAAAAGCATTAGTGGATATAAGGAAAAAGTTAAAAATCCTGCAAATAAAATATAACCATTGTAACATAAAAACACAAAATGTTATGCGGTTCGGATACTATTACCTGTCTAACAAGCCATTCCTCCCCCTGCCTTCATCCTCACAGTACTCTGATGTTTTTTAGGGACAGCAGTATACGAGACACTGTGTCAAACACTGAGATTCAAAAACAAAAACACAGGGTACCTGTCCTTAAAAAAACTCGCCTCTGTAACAGTGATGCTAACAGAACCCTAAAATTACAAAGTAGAAGAAAATTTCGTTAATTTTTCAGAAATGCAAGCATTTTTTAAGTTAAAATGCTTGCCATTTCTCTTTTAATTTTCATGAACTCATTACCATCTTCACTAGAGTTAGGACTTTACATTAAATATTCTCACGAAATTTCATATGAATGGAGGTAAAATAACAAAAGCTGTTTCTTTATCTGTATTTAAATTCATCCAGCAACTATCCTTGTTTATTCCAAGCACACCACTGAAAAGTCTAAAATCAAAGACCATTTCTTACAATGTTATTCTTAGCAGAAAGCACTCAAAGGTTTCACAATAATAACAGCTTCATTTTCATTTATCAACTGTCCAGTCATTTGAATCGATGATGAGAAAGCTGCCCTATTTCATATTATGGTAAATATATCAATATGAATACATTAAAAAAAATTAAACTCTCTAACATTATCTCCCAATACGGAAATGCTCACTCTATCCATAGTCAGAAAATCTGTACTTCAAAACTTCCACAGGATCCCAGTTAGGAGAAAACCTCAATTTCTTCCTCACCCTCTAAAAAAGAAACACAAAATAGTAAAATCCAGCTCTCTTTTTCACAAGCAGAAGTGCATAGGAAGAGAAAATATTACACATACTATCCCCTCATGACTGAGAAGAAAAAGTCTATATCACATTTGCTTAAGTCCAGGATAGCCTTGGTTCTTTGTTCCATCAAAGATATTGATGGAGAGACTGGGGTTTTTTCCTTAAATATAATACTAACCCATGTTACCCAATGATTTAATTTCACACAATAAAACCTCTGCCAATTATGATCAACTGCAACGTTCCCCATTCATATTTCTAGAGTTGTTTTCCAATGGCTAGTCAAAGGAAAATTTTAGCTACTAGAACTAAATTGGCCGAGGAGCTAATGATCCAGATTGCCTCATCACATGTACTTCTTAGAACAAATCAAACATCGAAGAGTATCTCCTCATTTTAATACACACAAGTGCACAGTATTGGGTGGAACCAGATTATTCAATCTCTGAAGAAGTAACATGATCCCAGTTTGCCCAAAACCATATTTTTCCTTTTTTTAAGTACAATACTGTAAATGCTCCTGAGGCGGCTGAAATGAAACAAAGAAGCACACTTACTCATGACTGGAAATGTCTCTGTATGTTGTCCCAATCAGATATTAAACCAAAATCTGCTGTCCAAGTTTTCTCAGAGGAATACATGTCCTAGTCAGGAAACAAAGAGAAAGAAATAGTATTTTCTAAAGGTCAATATTTAAAATAAAGTTCTCTAAAAGGAAACGAAGAAAATCATTTTGTTTCAAAAATTTTCCATTCCCAGAAGAACCCTTGTCATCATCTATTGAATATAGAAGATTACCAATCTTTAGAATATCATGACTTAATTCACATTTTCCTTTCTCTGAAACAAGTTACTTTTAAAAAGTAAATAATATCTATAAAGTAATTAGTGCACAGAAACTTAACAGGTGTCCTTTGTTTAGTACTAAAAACTCACTCCTTCCCAAGTCCCAGCTAAACAAATCATAGAAAGAGAGCACTCTGTCTAGAGTAAACACAGCACACATTGCACCTGCTATGTCTATTTTGGTTGCATATAAATGATTTATATAAGCCATCAAATAAAGATCACTGAAGTTATTGCTATATGCTTTCTCTAATAATGAACATGTTCCTCATTAGAGAAGTAATGTGGGTTCATTATTAAAACAAAGTAAAATAGGAACAGCAGCAAAATAGAAAAATTCTCTCACAACACAATACCCCTACATCGACCCAATCATCTGAAACATGTTTCCTTTCATACTTTTTTTTCTAATTTATATTTTAATAAAAATATACTTGATAAATACTACATATAAAATTTTGTCCTTGGTTCTTTTCACTTAAGAGTATAACACGAAGCATCACCTTGTGTTAGTACTAATACAAACTCAATCCTTTGCTAAGATTTATATTGTAAATCCTCCTCTCTCTAATTAGTATTAGGCATAAAAACTAATGCTATATTTAAACATAACCAGGAATACACAATGCCTGTCTAAATCTAATATATAAAATTTCACAGTTAGATCAGATTTGATACAAAATGCACATTTGTGCTACCTCATAGGTAGCTTCCTTCATAACCTGATAAGCTACTTCTTACAGTAAATGATGGTTATTTTCTAAATCACTTTAGAAAATAGGTTGGACACCATGGCTGACACCTGTAATCTGAGCACTCCAGGAGGCCCAGGCCGGAGAATCGCTTGAGCTCAGGAGTTCCACGCCAGCCTGAGTGAGAGCGAGACCCCGTCTCTACTAAAAACAGAAAAAAACTAGCTGGGCGTGGTGGCACATGCCTATCAGCCCAGCTGCTCCGGAGGTCAAGGCAGGAGGATTGCTTGAGCCCAAGAGTTTGAGGTTGCTGTGAGCTAGGCTGATACCATGGCACTCTAGCACAGGCAACAGAGCAAGACTGTCTCAAAAAAAAAAAAAAAAAAAAAAAAATTTAGAAAATGGTCTGATACGAAGGACCTCTGCTTTAGAATCAAAGTTAGGGTAATACTTTTTGAAGAAATAATGCTTGCCACATCTATATGCATCAGTCATGTCGTGTAATATACATGAGAAGCGTACATTTACAACATGAAAAAAGATTGCATCAGCATTTACATGCACAGCTCACACTGTAATTAGCAATAGCATATAATCATAGTGGGGCCATGTAATCACCTGACCCCCATCCAACATGCATTCTTCTTTACCTGTACACTCGTAAACGATTTCCATTTCCAGATAACCCAATTATCCCAAAGGAAATGAGAAGTTGTATGGAAAATCTAAAACAATATATAAATCCCATGTCAGTTTTAGATAAAGTTTCTCACAATAAACGCACTTTCTTGATGGTGCTTGATTGAATCTATTAGATTTGTTTTCCCTCCTAGGAAACTCTGAGGTGGAACACGCTAACCTGGAGCATGCTGAATGCTGACAAGCAAAGGTGAAGTCCTGTGTTACAAATACACAAAGGAGATTAAATGTTCACAGGAATCCACTTAAATTTATACCTGTAGAGTCCAGTCTCTTTGGCCAGGGACTTTTCTCCTTGTTCATGTTTACATCAAAAAATTTTATCTTAAATTTATAATTCCTAAATGGTAACAACAAAGCACCTTGTACTATGCAGCACCCTGCTCCTACCTATAACCATGAAGAGCCAAATAAATACTTACTCAAGGATTTAAGTTCTTAAGACATCAAGAGTTTTCTCAGCACTAAAAATAGTAACCTCAAAGACACCAGGATAATAAAACTTATAAACACTGGATTTATAACCTTACCATCTGAGGAAATAAATGTACACAAGTTTTATAGTTTACAAAACTATATAGTTTAATGCATGTGTTGGATGGAATTAATGTAAAATGTCATGGAGTAGCTCTTGCAAACATATTTATTAATGACATCACTAAAGTCACATGTTCAAGATTCTTTGCACTAATTGCAGCTTTAGTAAGTACATCTTCCCACTTACTTTCAGAGTAGGTAATCTACCAGTTCTTTCAAGCAAAGGCAGTTCAGTAGCACACAATACAAAATGTTCAGATTCCCTTTCTCCCCCCAAATGCTACCCTTCCCACTGGACTTACAAAGGAGAAAAAAGAAAAACCTTACTTTTTGTTTTTCGCACCATCCAAAAGAGGAAAAGCAATTTATTTTAAACCCACAATTTCACATGCGAGGTATATTGGGACATTTCTGCAAATTTTGGCCTTTAATCTCATTGTCCAGGCACTTTGAGTTTGGGAATGTGGCCACATGACTTGCTGGAAAGTGGGCAGAGAGGACACTGTGCTGGTCCTAACTGGGGCTTGCAGAGCGCCAAGTCGGCCTTCCCTCCTGCTCCTACACTGCACCATGAGAAATGCGTGCCCAGCCAGTGCTGGACAAGAATAAGCAGATCGCTGGCACATAACCGAAGCCAACCCACAGCTTATGGCCAAACCCAGCAGAGACTGCAGACCTGTGAGCTAGAAAACAAGTCTGTTGTTACGTGCCACTGAACGTCTGCAGCTGTTACACAGCATTATTACAGCCAAAGATGACCAATACAGAGTGTACAGATATTAACTTTAAATGTAAATTAAATTTTCAAGTTAAAAAGACTATATTTTTTAAAATATAGCCCTATGCTAATCATAAGAAACACACCTAAATCACCAGAATACAGAAAGGCAGGAAATAAAAGCATTAAAAATCTGTGTCAGGCAAATACTAACCAAAACAGGGATATGTGGCTATAAAAACTCTTTCATATGTGTGCTAGGACATATACTGAAAAATGTTCACAGGAACACTGTAATAGTAAAAAGCTGGAATTTCCATCAGCAAAAGGGTAATTACGTCACCTTTATACAAACAAGTAGTATGGAGCATTGAAATGAATGAACCATGGGTATGTAGATCAACAAATAAATCTCACAAATATTATTGATACATATTTATTATATATTGTACACATATATAAATGTTATATATATATACACACACATACATATAATGATACCATTTCTATAACGTTCCAAAATATGTAAAGTTAATGATATGTTGTTAAGGGATAAAAGCATATGTGATGTACTATAAAAACAAAAGCAAAGGAATGCCAGACCCCACATTGAAGCTGATGGTCCTCAAGCTAGCAGCAGGACAAGGGTAGGGAGAGGCACTCCAGGAGGGTATTGGTGATGCTTTATCACTTAAGCTGAGGGAGGGGATGGGATGGACATCATTATGTTAATCTTTTCAACATATCACATAGACTCTTGTATGAATATAATATTTTACAGTAACAATATGAAAAAGAAAAATCTTTCCAACAAAATTCAGAAAGGAAGTGATTATAAATAAACGTAACATAAATATATGTAACCACATGTATAAAGGAGTTAAATGCATTTACAATCTTTAGGCTGTAATTAAAAGGCAAAACAGTGTAATGACTCATTTATTCATTAAAAGTAAAAGACAAGTACAAGTGATAGTAGGTTCCACCACAAATTGCAAGATATCTTTTATGTGAAAAGATGGATGATTATACATTATCTACATGCAGAAGCAGCTGGCTACCCAAAGATTGTATCATTTGTGCTGTCTGATGTCAGCTGTCTGACCACTGAAGCTTCTGATCTCACCTTCACAGTTGTATAATCCCAGCTCATTTTCTCATAGAAATTCCTAGATGCTGTTTTTCTAAATTGCTATTTGTTGAACTGTCATATCCACCCAAAAAAAGCTTAAGAAAATTTTTCATTGACGTGCAATTTGCAACAGCAAAAAAAAATTATAAGCAACTTAAATGTCCAATAGTAAGGGATTGACTAAATGAATTGTTAATTTACACGTAATGGACTCTCATGCATCCACTAGATATGTCTCAAAGAAACTTAATGAAAATGAATGAATGAACACGCTGCAATGTGCTTTATGCAACTTTCTCACCGAGTCAGCAAGAAAGAAGTATCAGAAATGATGCCTCAACCAAGTTACATTTATTTTCTCAAAGGTTTGTAAACCAATACTTAAGTAATTAATGTGCGGCTTTTAAATTTAAAACAGATAATATAAAAACTTACCATTCATTTACTAAACATTTTATTGAGCAACTATTATGAGCCAGGCAGTGTTCCAGGGACTGCAGACACAACCACAAACAAAACAAAGATCCTACTACCATGGAATTTACATTACAGCAATCCTACTATCTTTCCTTCTTAATTCAGATTCACAGTTCATTCATTCAAATATATATGTCAGGGCAAATTCCTAGGTACAGGTTGAGCATCCCAAATCCAAAAATCTGAAATCTAAAACTTTTTGAGCACTAGCATGACACTCAAAGGAAATGCTCACTGGAGAATTTCAGATTTCAGCTTTGGGATGCTCAACTGGTATAATGCAAATATTTCAAAATCTGAAAAAATTCAAAATCTGAAATACTTTTGATCCCAAACATTTCAGGTAAGAGAGACCTAACCTGCAATTTCTTCTCATTACAGATAAAGAAATAACTTCAGTTAATATTAAAGTCATTATGCATTGACACAGAAGGTCTCACTACCATACTTTCACAGTCCTATATAAAGAATGCTCTTGTTGCAATTTATACCCCCTGAAACACAATGCTAAATTCCCACAGCCTTCAGTACTTTCCCAGCACGGGAGAAGTAAAGCAAAGCTTCAGTCATGGCTAGAGTGAAAGGAGGTTTGTTTATCCTATTGACTAAATCAACAAACTACTTCCTGCTAATAAGATCAAAGAATGAGATGGGCCTAAGAATAAAATGGGAAATCGTTGGGTTTCATCCGTTTGTTTACACATGTATGTTAATGAGGCATGAGATAAGAATGAGGTCAAATTTCCCCTTCCACAGGTGGAATTTAGGTTAGGTTTCCAGAAGGAGTTATCAAATTCTGGTAGCTGTACACTGGTCAGCATGTCAACTTCCAGGCATTCAGGAAGCAAATGTCCTTTCCAAGTCTTCCTTACTTGTGTTAGTTACAGAGAGTCAGAGCCTTTCAAAGTGCTTACAATTCGTTTACGTGATATATTTGCCTAATGCACTTGATATATCATATCAGAACTGTACATAATGCCTGAGCTCTACAGATAAAAGCTAAAATGAAGGATACAATATCTCTGGTTTTCAGGAGCTTGATATCATTAAAAAGCCAGTTAAAAGTTCCACACTGCCAACTATAACAATAAGCATTACAGCAGATACCATGAAGAATATTAAAAAAAAAAAAAAAGTAGAAATAATTCCAGGCCCTATCTTTAAAGAACTTGTATTAATATTTAGTTGGATTCTAAACACAAGAAGGTATCCATTTATTCATTTAATAAATATTAATTCAGCTCTACCATATGCATGAATTGCTCAAGGGGCTTGGGATAAAGACATCGAGACAAGCTTATTTCCAGCCACCCTGCAGGAAGGGAGCAGAACATACTCAGAACGCAAGTGCCAAGGGAAACTGGAGAGAGGTGGGAGTCAACGGCTGCAACTGGCTGAAAGGTCCTGAACTGAATGACAATGAGAAAATGTACGGCTAAAGGGTGTCCATACACACAGTTGAAGAGAGGCAAATTCACACAGGATGTCAATAAAATTGGAATTCAGCAAGATGGTGGTAGACTAGGGGCCTTGTGCAGAAATCACTCAACTATAGTCCAAGATGCAAATGTGTTACAGCGCTGCCATTAACCAGCTCTAGGAATTTAGAACAAGTCATTTCACATCCCAAAGCCTCAGTTTTTTTATTTGTAAAATCAGAGTTAAAATTTCCATCCTGCCTACCGCTCAGGATTATTGTGGAATCATGCATGAGATAGTGTATTGGTAAATTAAATATCTTGTATAGGTAACACATGTATTAAAACTAATCCATTTTTGGTCTCATTATAAAATAAGAAAATTGAAACACAATTTCTAGCACTGTATGATTTACTATTTTAAAACTAATTTTAATTCAACAGCCTACTGAGAAATATTCTAATTTCCTTAACATTATAAGTAGGATCAACCAATGAATCATTACAGCAAACCAGGTATGAGCTGAAACAAGCTGGTCTAAAATGTTGGTTATATTTTTTTCAATGGGGCAAATCCAATTGACACATGGAAGTAATTCAAAGTGACTATTAACAGTGAAGTAGTCAGAGGCAACCCTAAGTTTGAGGGGAGAATCTACATGATGTTCTTTCAGCAATCCTCAGTGAGGGCAAATCATTAACTTTGGAGGAAAATTGTTTTTATGATAGTCAGAAAAATATTTCCCAAGTAAGTCTGGTGAATGAGCTCAGAATTCAAACTGATAATGAAATGCTGGATCAAAAACAAAATGTGATATAAGTTGATAATGGATGGAATTCTATACCTCCAAAAAGCAATTTCTAAAAAAATGCCAGAAATTTCTCTTTGGCAATTAATGTATATCGCATTAGCACTAATTTGAATATATATTCTAAAATGCTGTTTTAAAAATTAGTCTATTGTTTCACAATCAGACCCTTCTACCTAGTCTCTATTTTCTAATAACTAAGGACCTAGCTGGAAAAGTAAATCACGAACACGTGAAAAGTCACATAAAAGACTAGATGAGAAGCCTGCATTCCCAACAAAAGTAGACCAGGTATTATAAGATCAACCCTCTTACCTGAAGACAATTAAAGAGCTAGATAAAAAACTAAGTGTAGTTTTAAATCATTAATCAGGGGATATAAATTGGTATGAACACTTTGGAAAACCTTTTGGTGGTTACTACTAAAGCTAAATACAGTAGCCCCAACGTTATCAGCAGGGAATACATTCTGGAACCCAGAGGATGCCTGAAACCATGGATAGTATCAAACTCTATATATACTATGCTTTTCCTATATATACATGCCTATGATAAAGATTAATTTATAAATTAGGCACAGTAAGAGTTTAACAATAAAATAGAACAAGTTTAACAATATACTGTAATAAAAGTTACATGAATATGATCTCTTTTTCTCTCTCAAAATATCTTATTGACTGTATCACAGGTAACTGAAACCATGGAAAATGAAACTGTGGATAGGGAGTACTGTATATTGCATCGGGTTTGATTACACAGTTAAAGACATTTACTCTGAAATGTATTCAGAGTATACACTTAAGATTAGTGTATATTATTGTATATATGTTATACTTTAATTTTTAAAAAAGGAGGGAGGATATAAAAGAGCTAACAAGACAATGAGGAATTACCAGCCACAGTCCAAGAGAGGACAGGCATCCGGAATGGAAAGCATAGCACCTTGGGGCTTTTTTTAATGCTGGAAACGTTTGCCTAATCAAAGAGGTACCTGAGAGACTAAACTGCACTTAGGCAGCCTTGAAGGCTAGGAGGACAAAATGTCAGGGTATAAGATCCACCAAGGGAGCCGTCACTGCTTGGGAATAAGACCTCAAGATACTGAATTCCAAAAGAAAGAATAACTTAGAAGTAAACTAAACCAACTCTTGCATAGACTCTCAAATTTTTAATTTGGATAAAGGTGATCCCAAGTGCCTGGCAAAAACAATGGAAAAATCCTTACCTAAACCTATAATTATATCTCGAAATACTTTTTCAAACACAATGACCAGCACACAATCGAAAATAAGCAGGCACACAAGGAGATGAAACTCGAGAAACGAGAGACCACAGGGAAAAAACCTTCATGACTTGGGGAGAGTCACTATGCTGACTCTGTCCAAAGAGGTATGCGCAAAGCTTGAAACTTTTCACAGGCAACTAGAAACTACAAAAAGTAGCAAAGCATATATGAAAAAGAACTAAAGTGAAATTCTAAACCCGGAGAACACATTTAAGAGCAGATTAAACAGGGGATGAAGACTAACAGTAAACTGGAAGTTAGGCCAGAAGAAAATATCCAGAACAAAAAAAGATGTGAGAAGATGAAAAAAATTCAACAGAGGCAAAATACACAGAGGATTCAGTGAGAATCTAGCATTGTATCACTGAGCTCCCAGGAAGATGAAGCAAGAGAATAGGGAAAAGCAGTCTCTGCAGAGACGATGGCTGAGTACTTTCCCAAACTGATGAAAGACATCAAGTCACAGCATCGAACTGCCCACACAAGAAACGAAGCGAGAGAGAGAGGATGGGGAGAAAGAGATAAAGACAGAGAGAAAATCATCTGAAGTCGAAAGACAAAATGAAAATCTTAACGACAGCCAGAGAAAGAAACAAATTACCAACAAAGCAGCAATAAACTCCAGCTGACTTCTGAATAGAAACAAGGAAGCCAAAATATTATAGAATAATCTCTCCAAAGAGCTATTTCCTGTATCTAGAATACGGATTTTTAGAATTCTATCTATATCCAGCAAAATATACCTTTCAAGAATGGAGGTGAAATAATGACATTCTCAAACAAAAAGCTAGAAAATTTGTCAATACTAGATCCACTATGAAGAAAATATTAAAGGGTATTTATTCTTCAGGCCAAAGGATAATTATGCCAGGTAGAAGGTCAATAATGCAAGAAGGAATCAGAAAAAGCAAACACAGTAAGTCAAACTGAGTAAAAACGGCATAGAACAATAGAAATACATCCACGGGGTTTAAAATATACACACATTTTAAAACATGGCAACAATGAATTAAATAAAAAGGAAACTGAATTAAGTGTTGGGTTTGGGTTTTGTTTTTTTTTTTTTTTTTTTTTTTTGAGACAGAGTCTCACTCTGTTGCTGGGGCTAGAATGCCATGGTGTCAGCCTAGCTCAGAGCAACCTCAAACTCCTGGGCTCAAGTGATCCTTCTGCCTCAGCCTCCCAAGTAGCTGGGACTACAGGCATGCACCACCATGCCCGGCTAATGTTTTTATATATTTTTTTTTAGTTGTCCAGCTAATTACCTTCAATTTTTTTTTTTTTAGTAGAGATGGGGTCTCCCTCTTGCTCAGGCTAGTCTGGAACTCCTGAGCTCAAATGATCCACCCGCCTTGGCCTCCCAGAGTGCTAGGATTACAGGCGTGAGCCACCGCACTTGGCCTGAATTAAGCGTTTTTAAAAGTTTTGCATTGTCCAGAAAAAGGGTAGAAGTCTCAATTAATATTATACTTTGGTAAGTTAAAAATATATATTCAAATTTTGGGGAGGGTTGTGGCTAGAGTGCAGTGGCATCATCATAGTTCACTGCAACCTGAAACTCCTGGACTCAAGCGATCCTCCTGCCTCAGCCTCCCGAGTAGCTAGACCTACAGGTGCACATCCCCAGACCTGGATAATTTTCTTTTTTATTTTTTGTAGAAACAGAGTCTCACTGCATTGCCCAGCCTGGTCTCAAAAAATAAATAAATAAAAATAAAGAGTTACTGTATGCCAATTATTATTTTGGATTATAGGCAACAAGGAAATACACAGAAACATCTAGCCCCCACATACCCCCCTAACTTTATAAATTTTAGCCTCCATATCTATTCAATTTTTTTCACTGTGACTGACTCTTCAAAATTTTATTTCACCTTATTATCTTTTCTTATCTTACCACAGATACGCTAATAAACATTAAATGTCCACAGCAAACAAAAAGAAACAAGAACAAAAAAACCTAGAGATTCCATGGTCTCTTCTTTTCAGTAAATAAATTCTTAAAAACCTAGAGAGCCAACTGACAAATACTGTATTAATTCCATAATAAAATATTAATTTGCCATCACTGAGCTACATAACATTACTAACAAAATTAATAAGTTAAAAAGATTAAAAATTGTTTTCTTTCACTTATTTCAGAAAAAATGTTACTCTAATATTTTTAATTCACTTGCTGATTCAGTGAAAGGAAAATTCTAGGGTAAAATTACAACTTGTTCTACACTCATATCAATGTCAGCAAGACACAGGTGCAACGTGTACCTCCATCACAGAATAACTAAATAACTTCTTCAGAGCCAAAAACACCTAAGAAAACAAGATATGAAACTCCAGAGTCACTCAGGACCTTTCTATAAGCAAATGAAACTACTTGCCACTTACTAAACATTTTTATTTTAGGGGGGATTACTACTATAGTTTTGTGAGGGGTGGGCAATCTAAATAAGGTAGTCTAGCTCTTCAGAAAGAAAATACAATCAAAATACTATCCTGATATTATAAAGTACTCTGTAAAGAAATCAAAGAATACTTTAACATTTAATCCCAGTTTTACAGCAGTAGAAACTAACAAGTAAACCAATACAGAGTTATAAAAGTAGACACCAAAGTGCGCCGAGAGTCACTTCCGGGTCTACTGTGGTTAGAGTCAAGCAGACACCGACTCGCTTTCTGTCCTGGCTAGGGAGCAAGACTAACCACTTCACTCAGATGATCAGAGAATGGTGCCAGCAGCCCTCTCTACGTAACCAACGGCGATTGCTTAAGTGCCATGTGGGGAACACACAAGCGTTCTTCAATCTTCACAACAGTCCCCTCAGTGACTGTGCGTGCTCTTCTCTCGCCCTCAAAGTTTCCCACCCACCCAATTCTTCTTTTCACCTACTAACCAACTGTCTCCTCCTCATCCTTCAGGTCTTCCAACTCACTTCCTCAGGGAACTTGCCCCGGCTACCCGAAAACCAAGTTAGGTTCCCTGGTTACAGGTTTTACAGCTCCCTGTATACTTCAAAGGACTCATCCCACCTGTTGTTGAAAACAAGGGTCCTAACACAAAGTCCTGGGGTACACTAAAGAGTATCCAGGAATACTCACTGGATAAACAAATTTGAATTTGTAATTTTCTCCAATTTTACAAAGAAATAACTTTAAAACATTAAGTCATTTGCATGAGATGATACAGCCTGAAAATGGCACACACCAGTTGAGAATCCAAGTTTCTGTGGCTCTAACTCCATGTACTATTTGGAAGTGTGCTAAAAGCCAGATTTCCTTCAAATTATTATTTATATATTGACTTCCACTGTAAAAATGGGAGACATCTTTTAAAAGCAAAAAATGAATCCCTAACTATAATTAAATCACATGTGAGATGGAATATGCCTTTCAAAAATCACAGAGAAGGGACAAACTATAGCTTCCCGGTAATTAGCGGTCTGAATTGCACTAGTTACAAAACAAGAAGGTTAAAGTGAAATTGCAAACATAAACCAGAAATGTAATCACTTGTCTCTTTCTCTCTACCTGAAGTAGCAATTCCCAAAGCTTTAGTTTTCTGGCTCTTTTGCCAGCTTCAAACTGCCTTAATATTCCTAGAACTTTTTTTTTTTTTTCTCAGCACTATACTAAGGAGGACCTAGAACTTTTCAACCAAAGTAATTTTGTTTGTTATCAATTTGCTACTAGCTTGACCTTACTGGGCTCTTTTTCACTCATCTTCACTGGCTACAAAATATAACAGTAACTTGATACAGATGTGACCATGGTGGCAAAAATGGACCACTGCAACCTTTGCTTGGCATTGGAGACCCAGACTGGATCTGCTGTGGCAAGTAGTCCTCTTGGTTCCCAAAGATGTTTGAGGATAATCACTCAATTAACAGATGGTGTCAAATCTGGTGGCACTTCTACTTACTGGCTTGTTTAACCAAAGTCAGTTGTTGCCACTAGGAGCTATGTGCATGTCAAAATATTGCCAAAACTGGTAATGGATGATCTATCCTAACCAAAAACAAGTACAACAGAGTCCGACAGTCTAGCTAAAAACAGTAAGCAGGCACCAACATTAAGGGTCACGGCCCAAATTCTTAATGTTTGGCAAACGATGCCTCATCGAATGCCTTTGTGACAACTCATCAATTCTTTAAATATACAGTCAGCAAAAGAATTTCTGTTAATTCAGAATACCTGTACTTGCAATTAGGACTGTGTTTTTTCCTTTAAAAGTTAATTTATACTTTTGTTAATATAATCCTTTTCTTTTCCATTTTGGAGTATTTTAATTGCCTATGTAGAATAAAACATAACACCAACGTCCATTTTAAGTAATGAACTACACCATATTTGCAAATTTTCTTATAAAAGAATGACAAACTCGGAAACATTTTTGTTAATTTTAGGGTCTGACTAAAAGAAATAAAAGGAAATAAACCACTCTTCATTTGCTGCTGGCTAATTTATTCTTACTAAGATGACTTCAGGAAAGAAAAAAGAACCATGACTTCCCCCTGACAGAACTTCCCAGATTCAATATAGAAGGGGGTTGGCCAGAGTAATTTCTAAAGTTTTGTGCAACTTTTCTGAGCTATGAATTATCAAATATCCATCCCAAAGATGTAATTATACTTCTAAAAGGATTCATATAGGACTGAAATAATTTTCTTCCAACCAAGCAAAATACTTAAGACAGTCTCCCCACTTTTTTCCCATTCACGTCGCATTATTTCCAGTGACTGTATACTGCCCCAATTCAACAAGCCTTCCCAGTCCCAAAGGAAGAGGGTATGTTAAAGTCTACTTACTGTCTGAAAAGCACCCGCGGATTAAACAAGGGCGTAGGGGGGAGTAGGGGTAGGAGGAGAGACTAAATCTTCATATTCTAGAAAGGTTCACTCATCGATGCATAGACTTCTCGCGTTTCCTGGCATTAAAACACCTGCGAGTCGCCGTTCTCACGCATTAGGAACGCCGCACCGTCCTACGGTGGTGAGCGCCAAACTCTTTTGCAAAGTTTGCAAAGGCGCACAGATTTCCGAGCTCTCCAGATCCCTCATTCACCCCATCCTCCCCTAGCCTGGCTGCAACGAAGTTCCGCGGCATCCAGGCACTAATTTAAAAGAACCAAGTTTGCCTCAATCCTGCCCACTTGGACTCTGGAAGTCGCAACTGAAACTTGCTCGGGAGACACGTCTCCCCGGGGACCGAAACCGGCCCCGCAGGGAGCGAGGCGGGCGGCGCGCCCCCTCCCCGGCGCCGGGCAGCCCCGGCCCCCGCCGCTCCGCACGCGCCCCCGCCCGCCAGTCACGGAGCGGAACCCCCCACCTGAAGGCGTGTGGGGGCGGGGGGCCGCGCGCCCGGGCCTGCCCTGCGGCGCCCCCTGCCCGGGTCCGGGAATGGCGGCGTCGGCTGCGCGGGGCCAGCTCCGCGTCCGGTCCGGGAGGACGCCCGGGGAGCTCGCGGCGCGAGGGAAGGAGAGGAAGTTACCTCCGGACGGTCCCGGCTGCGGCGGCTGTGGCCAGCGGGCAGGGCGTGCGGTCCGGACGGCCGAGCGTTCCGGCGCAGCGGCGGCGGTGGTGGTGGCTACCGCAGTGCTCTCCGCCCCATTGTTTCCCTTCCAAGAGGATCCCGGCGAAGCCGAGCCCGGGAACCAGGAAGTTCCCCGGCGCGACACCTCCTGCCGCCGCTATGGAAACGGCCCCCGCCTCCCAGGGCGGCTCGCCCGGGACCCCGCCTCCGCGCCGCCGGCCCCGCCCGCCTCACCGACCGCCGCCAACCGTCGCCGCTGCGGCCGCGGCCGCCGCCATCTTGGCGCGGCCCGGGCGGCCACTTCCCGGCGGCACGTGCGCGCCGCGCCTCGCTCCCGCCGTGCGCGCTCCCGCCGGCCACGGGGGCGCACGCCCAGGGCTGCAGGTGGGATGCGAGTCCCCCGGAGCGCCTTGACTGGAGGCCGTCCCCTCTGACCCGGGGGCCGCGCTGCAGGCCCGGTGTCTGGGCCAGAGAACGACCGACATGCGTGTGTGCAGCTGACTGGTCAAGAGGATGGCTGAGACCTGTGGGGAGGTCTCACTTCTGGCGCAACTGCTTACCTACCAGGTGTCAGACCTTGGACACTGAAATGTTTTCTTTGCCTCAGTTTCTTCATCTGGGAAGTGGGATAGTAATAGTACCTGCCTCATGGGACTGTGACCTGGAACAAGCAAGTGCTTGGTGGTTGGTAATCATCTGTTCGATAAAATGGCATTGCTTCTGACACAAAGTCACATTTCTGTCATCTTTCAGGAACTTTCAAATCAGTGTTGGAATCAGCACTGCTCTAACTAGGCTACTGTGTATGATCCCATTGCCGCTTAAAACTTGTCAAGTGTTCATCTTTGTCCCATCTTTCTGTAGGTCAGCTTTCCTTTTTTATATCATGGAAATTGTCAAGAGTTTTAATCCCCACGGTCTTCCATTAAGGGGTGCCATAAAAAGATGAATGATGTAAACTTCCCAACACTGTAATTAGCTGACAGTTAAGTGATTTATTCAATAGAAGCTAGAAAAGTTAGGGTGTGCGAATAACTGAAAGGCTTCCTGTCCTTGATTCCAGGAACTAGAATTACTAATGCTGGCAACTCTGCACAATTGTTGTTATCTCTCTTGTCCAGCTGGTGAAAACTGACACTAAGAAGCTGGGTGCTGTGCCCAGTATCTCACAGGAGGGGTGGAAGGAGGAGGCAGGGTCGCAGCCTCTTCCCTACCACCCAAACTTGAAGAACTGACTCTAAGGTTTTAGGTTTTAGACAGCCTCTAAGGCTCCTTCTAGCTCTCCTGTTGTAATATTATCTTAACAACGGGGATACATTCTGATAAATTCCTCATTAGGCAATTTCCTTGCCTTGCAAACATCACAGAGTGCACTCACACAAACCCGGATGGCGTAGCCTACTACACACCTAGGCTACATGGTACAGCCTCCTGCTCCTAGGCTACAAACCTGTACAGCAGGTTACTGTACTGAACACTGTAGACTATTGTGACACAGTGGTATTTGTGTATCTAAACACATCTAAACATAGGAATGTGTTGCATTACACTGTTACGATGGCTATGACGTCACTAGACAGTAGGACTTTTTCGGCTCCATTGTAATCTTACAGAACCATCATAGTGTATGTGGTACTTCATTGACCAAAATGTTTTGTGATGCATAGCTATGTACGCTTTGTAAGAAAATACAAATTTATACTTCCCTTTGGGTCTTCTTTATTTAAACCAGTTTGTAAAGATTAGTATTTATTTTTCTGATCCTGAGACAAAAAAGGCATAACTAGTTTGATATGTGAATGGGGGGCAAAAGCAGACCAGGAGTTGGAAGGAGCTGGGTAATCTTTCCAACACCTAAATACTTCTCCAAAAGTTACAGAATTCCCAGGTTAGCAGTCACGCAGATTGGAATAGTCTCAATTCCTAACAGGCAAGAGCCCCATATTATACCACTCCATACCCCCCTGGCCCCAGCAGATTGCTTTGCACAGGGAAAGACTACGGTAAATGCTTACTGAATTAAATTGCTATGTTTGTGGTTGAGTTCCCACCACTTAAGGAGACCTTGGGAACCACAGAGACACTCAAGAGATACCACTCAAGGGACATCACCGCAAACATCATAGACAAGAACCCCAAGTCACTAGTTAACGGGATTTTGGATGGACAACCCCCGCCACAGGCTTACTTGGCAAAACGAAGTGGAAATTTCAGATATGTTTTTCCTTAAATTCTATGGGTAATTTTAAAAACACTATTTTTGACTTAGGTATGATACAGCACCATTGGCTTAATTGTGTTCTTTGATAATAGCATTCTGATCCTACAGTATTATTAAAGTTCAGAAATGCCCACATTTTTTCCTCAAGTCAAAGTATGAATAGCCACTCACCTCAATATAAAACCTGTACTCTTTTTAAGTACAACTTCCCAGGCTCGCCACAGTTTTTATTATTAAGCAACTTGGATGTGTGGTTAAACAGTAAGCGTAAATTTTCGCCTCTCTTGTCTACTGCTAACCCCTAGCACAGTTCTTGACACGCGGTAGGCATGGAATATGCCTATGGCATAATTGGCAATATGTCAATTTAATGTTATCTATGGAAACATATTAAATACAGAATTTATGTCAATGATGACCAAGGAAGTAGAGTCATTTTCCCTCTAAATCAGGGATGGATGCACAAACTTTTTCTTAAAAGGAAATAAATATGAGAGCAGCCATAGACAATATGTACAAGAATGAGAGTAGCTGAATTTCACCGGAAGTTGAATTATGGAAATAGGCGGACTTGTCCCACAGGGCTGTAGTTTACCAATCCCTGCTCTAAATAATGATAGTTTAGATTAGATTCACCCCATGATTACATTTGCTTCAACACAACACACGAGATATTAAAATACCCTTCAGCTGAAGAAAGGGTAAAAGCTTCATATCAATAAAGTACTAAGTACCAAAAAGTATGAAAACATACCCACTAACAGTTTGCATTGACAATTAAAATATTACACAAAGACCACAGTTTAGAACTACCTCACATAATGGAATAAGAGAGATGAATATTTGCATTGCATTTTTTAAAAAGTTATGTGCTATAGTGATGACAATATTTAAAATGTTGCCTAAGGTAAAAGTACACGTTTAAGTCCCCGACTGGATCCCATAATAACTAAGGCCAGAAGTACAATTTGTGGTAAGAACATAAGAACATAGAACATAGAGAAAAAAAAATGCTCCAAAGCAAATTATCCATCCTTCACTGTCATCTTCAGAATATGGATGAAAGGGTCAGTTCTTAGAGTCTGCTGTAAATTGAGACTTTGAAATGTGAATCCATGCTATTTGATCCATTTCATTTTTTTAAGAGGAGTAAGCAGATAGTTCCCTAAGGGGGGGAGTTTCTTTTTAATGAGGCTTTGGGAAATGCTGCAGTGCACATATTCATGCTCACCAGCCACAGTAATTTCTGAAATTTCATGAGAAGCCAATGCTTTTCTATTGATTACAAAAGTCCCCTCCAATGACACTGCATATAATTATTCTTCATGCATAAAAAAAAAAAAAAGATCAGTCTACATCTCTGTACCCAGTAGAAGTGAAAAAGTAATGGGTGATCGATAGCTACATCCATACTGCTCCTGTAGGCCAGGTGGTGCCGTGGCTCACACAGGTAATCCTAGCACTCTGGGAGGCCAAGGCAGGAGAATCGCTTGAGCTCAGGAGTTCAAGACTAGCCTGAGCAAGAGCAAGATCTTATCTTTACCAAAAACAAAGGAAAAAAAAAAATCCAGTTGGGTGTTAAGCCGAGTGCCTGTAGTCCCAGCTACCTGGGAGGCTGAGTCAGAAGGATCATTAGAGCCCAGGAGTTGGAGGCTGCAGTGAGCTACAGTTACACCACTGCAACTCTACCCAGGGCAACAGAGTGAGACTCTGTCTCAATAACAACAACAAAAAAAACAAGGCAACTGAGCACCCTTCCTCACAACCTCCCACCCCTTCATAAAAAAAAATAAAATACTGCTCCTATTTTAAAAAAAGCCTTTGGTTTAAAAGAGAAGTTATTGATTGAAGAGTGAGAAAAAGATGAGTTCATGGAAGGAATATAAGACCCATAAAATTGTATGCAGGATTTTGTGGGCACAGTTTGTTACATGTAACTCTCTGAGGTTGTCTTCTTTATTGGTGTACTCAGTTTTGTTTTCTTTTGTTTTTCTGTCACTCTATCCTTAAGAATGCACATGCCATGAGATCGGGAAATGTGTCTGTGTTCTGCCCTGCTCTAGTCCTTGGGCCACATCAGTGTCTGATACAGAATCAGCTCCCTATAAATATTTGTAGAAGGAAGAAAGGAAGGGAGGGAGGAAAGAAAAGAGGGAGGGAGAAAGAATGATTGAAAGAAGGAAAGAACAAAGATAGGCCAGTAGAGGGGAGGGGCAGAAAGTTCCTAACTTTTTTTCATGTGTTCAAAGGCATCTGTGACTCACAAATTTAAAAAATTGAGAATAACTGATTTTCCACTCCAAAAGCTGCCTCTCATTATCTCCTCTGCTCTTTTGCACACAAGCTGCCCTGTTCCTGATCACATACCAAAATAGTCATCATGGTTTGCCAGAAATCTATAATGACGCCATAGCATTTGAAAAGTGCCTCAGTATGTTTGTATAGCTTTAGAGAATTTCTTCTGCCTGCTCAACTTACAGCTGCCGCACTTCAGCCATCCATTTGCCCACCTCTCAGATGCCATGCTGTTTATTTATTTTTTGTTAAGTCTCATCAAGCCGAGTTGTATTAAAAGGTATTATTAATATAAGACATTGAAAAATGAAAGTACAATTTCGTGGCATTTTTGTCTTCATTTTAGGGTGCTAAAACTTTTTCCTGCGTGTATGTGATTCTGGCATTGAATTTTAAACCTTTGTGCACATAAATCTGTATAAATTATATAGCAGCTAGTTTTCACAGATGGCCACCTCATATTCATATCCTTTCGCATCACCCTCTTCTTGAACTGGGCTGGCCCTATGACTCACTTTTCACAACGAGAATATGGGAGAAGTGTTGCTGAGTGATTTCTAAGGCTAGATCATAAAAATATTTGCAGCTTCTGCCTGGGTCTCTGAAACACTTATCAAACTCCCTCTCCAAATTCAGACACCATGCTGAAAGAAGTCACACGGAGAGGCCACATGTAGTGGTTTGGATGACAACTTTAGCTGAGTCTCCAGCCAGCAGCCAGCATCAACCAGTAGCCCTGTGGGTGAGGTGTCCTAAATTTGCAGCTCGGTTAAACCTTCAGATGCCTGAAGCCCCAGCCGTGCAACCCCATGAGAGATCCCAGGTGAGGACATCTCAAGTGAGCCCATTCTACCCATGGACCCATGAAAGTAATAATAAATTGTCGATTTAAGCCACTGAACTTAAAACATCTGCAGGTATTACACAGCTGCAGGTAACTGGAATGAGTTGTTTAAAAATACAATGCTAAAGCTATATTTAGCTATATCTTAATAAATAATTTCATCAAAATTAATAGATGTGCTTATAAAAAGATCAAGTTATTAAAGAACAGGGTGGACTGTAGCAGATCCTAAGGTATTCAAGGGCATGTTTTTGCACTAAGTTGCAACTTCTGTCTGCTTCTTTCCTTTGATGTGAGGTGATACGTTGGGCTTTGTGAAACAACATAATGACCTCAATCTTTTGGAGTCTGCAAAGTAAATATACTTGCAATTACAATCAACTCAGATATGAAATAAGTCCTTGCCCACATACTTTGGCTAAAAAGGAAAACCAATGGTGGTCACAAGTAGCCAGACTACAGACTCAGTGAAAATGAGACAATAGATTAAAAATATATGTATGTGTATTTTTAGTCTACTCTGCTTCTTTTTTCTATTTGTGAATACAGACATGGAGAGGTGCAAAGAATCTTTCTCAATCCAGAGCAGAAGGAAGGCGCAGTGAGGACCTAAGGAAGTGCTGCCCCACCCTGGCCTTGCGACGGTAGAAAGAAGGCAACGTCAACATAGAAATCACTGGTACCTTCAGAAGAACAAGTTCAGTGGAAAGGTGAAACCAAGCTGGAGAGAGTTTCCCGGGGAAAGGCAGCCGGCGGGGACGAGAAGTGCAGAGAGGGTTTCTCGAAGTGGGAGATAAGAAAGCACGTTCCACTGCTGATGGAGGCATCCCATGGTGGGAGAGAGGCTGAAGATGCAGGAGAGAGGGAACGCTTCTCACTCTGCCCGTGGTCCTAACTTGACCCCATCTATACCGTGGCTTCAGCTACTACTCATGCAGGAATCGTCAAATTGCCACAGTTGGAGCTAAAGCCCAGAAACATAATGAAAATGTATTAAATAAATGAAATTTTCACTGCCCTCTAGACGCAAATAATTAATTTATCATATATCCTTCTCAGCACCGCCTCCGCTACTACCTTAACGCCACATGCACCTCAAGGAAGGTATCCCTTGCTCAGTGAATGGCACCACCGCCCACCTGGCTGCCACGCTAACCACCTGGACATACTGTCCGGTGCCCCCTTCTCACCTCTGCCCACACCCGACAAGTCAGCACGTGTAGACTCTACCGTGGGAGAGCTCTCCAATCGGTTCCCTCCTCATTCCCGCCACCACTGTTTCCATTCAATCTCGCATCACTTCACGTTTGGGTTACTACAGATCTCTAATCTGTTCCTCTCTGCCACACACAGCGGTGCTTCCCACTGTTAACAGCACGATTTTCCTAAAATTTAAATCGGGCCATGGCATTTACCATTCAGAACTTCAAACTACAGTCCATGGTCGGCACTTGATGAATGACTGACAACAAATGAATGATTGAATTTGGGCAAGGTGGCCGGCCAGTCTTTTCCCAATCCGGGGCAACTGTGGGCTAATTATCCTCCATCACAACCACCTACTCCCGACTGGTGTCTAGGCAAAGACTCAAAACTGGTGTCTTCTGCCCATTAGCGCTCTTCTCAGGTTTAGTTATATATTACACGTTCGTATTTTCACTGTCTGGCAAGAAGCAGCTCAAAAGGCGCTGCTGTGTATATTTTATATGGTCACCGCTATCATTTTGCAAAATTTATGGAGAACCCATAGTACCCAAGACTGGGAAGGGGCATTTTTAAAATAGAAAAATAAAAGACAGCTGTGGTGACTACATATCATCTATTTAACTTTGCTACCTGGGGAGATGCTAAGATAAACTATGTAATAATTCATTTCCAAACAGCCAGAGGAGAAAAAAAAAAAAGAAAAAAAAAGTACTGAGGGGCAATGAATAGAGCTTTGGAAAGAGCAAATTGTGCAAGAGCAATTTAATTTCCTTCCATGATAAGGTAGCAGGCTATGCTGACAAGGAGCAAGCAATAGCTATAATCTGCTCTCTTCAGTAAGGACTCCGATGTGACATTATCACCTTCACACTGAGCAGATGCACTCCAGTAGAAGAAAGGTTACTTTCAGATATATATGTAATACCAACATCAAGCCATTTCTCAAAGAATAGCAAATACACTCTTCTCTACAAAGAAAATGTTAACGTTCACCTTTTCCAATGTTGCAAAAGCTAGAACAAAGAAGTGAATTGATACAGGAATCCTCTTTTCATTTTCGGGATATCAATGGATTAAAATATAACAAAACTGACACTGGTAGACAGACTTAAAATAGCCACTGATATTGTAGATAATGGCTAGTGATAACCCTGTTACATTGTGTTCTTATTTGGGTTAAGTATAAACTGTGAGTGTCTTAGACAAAACAAAGTATAAACAAATAAAACTGTTAATGATATCTCTATGTTGAGGTTAAAAAGAATATCAACACTTGTTTAAGCAGTGTTGAAGCCTGTGTTTTTAATCTTGGAGTTATTGCTATCATTCCTAAAAAAATAATAATAATAATCTGAAAAGGTATTTTAAGCAAAACACTTGAACTACAATTTTTAAAATAAGCAGACATTAAATTAAGAAGTGTGAGGCCAGGTGCGGTGGCTCACACCTGTAATCCCAGCACTCCCTTAGAATTTAGTGATGCCCTGTCTCAGCTGTGCGAAGTGGGGTTTTGCTTACACTGGGGGTAGATTGTTCATGGAGAAAGTCCCTGGGGCTGTGGTGGTGACAGTGGTCATCACAATTGTGAGCCCCAAGTGAAAAACATGCTGTCAGCTACACCCCCAGCCCTCTAAGCCCTGTCCTCTAATGCTTCCCAAGCTAAGAATTTAGGGGTTTTGTGACTTGGGTCACAAGCAGGGATGGTTCCCTTACAGTCTCTGTAAAACCCAGACTTGGCCAGGTGCGGTGGCTCATGCCTGTAATCCTAGCACTCTGGGAGGCCGAGGAGGGCGGGAGGCAGGGGGGTGGGGTGATCACTTGAGCTCAGGAGTTCAAGACCAGCCTGAGCAAGAGTGAGACCCTCGTCTCTTTAAAGAATAGAAAAATTAGCCTGGTGTGGTGGTGCACACCTGTAGTCACAGCTCCTTGGGAGGCAAGGCAGGAGGATCACTTGAGCCCAGGAGTTTGAGGTTGCTGTGAGCTATGATGATGCCACTGCGCTCTACCCAGGGCGACAGAGCAAGATTGTGTCTTGAAAAAAAAAAAGAAAGAAAAAGTAAAGAAAAAGAAACCCAGACTTGACTGTATCAGGCAGGAAACAAGTTAGGACAGCAACGTAGTCAAGACACCATCTAAACTGAGGTGGGGTCCCAAGAGGCTAAGATACAGGATAATTGGGACAGAGCAGTGAGAGGGCAGAAAAACACGGCAGAGACTCGCCGTGCATTCAGCAAACCATCTCCTGTCCTGCGTGGGCATACAGCTACATCACATCTCCAGCCCCTCTGCAGTCAGGTGTGGTTCTGGGACTGGGTGGCTCAAAGTGGGCAGAAGTGACACGCACCACTTCCAGTCCTCACCCAGATAACCCTCCCACAGGCGATTCTCTGGGCTCTCTTCCCTTTCCAGAGCAACGCTGGAAGCCGAGCACGGAAGATGACGTGGAAGGAATTAGCTTGGGTGTCGGTGTCTCTGCTGGTGAACATGACCACCGACGGGGACACCCTCTTGCACTTTACCTTAATGGAAAATAAAACTCTCCCATGTGGCATTAAGCCACTGAGATTGGGGGGGTTCGTCTGTTGCAGCAGCTTGCCTTGTCTTACAATTAGCTTTATAAAGATCAAGGAAACAAAAAGATGCCCAGAGAAGCCGGACCAAGAGCAACAGAGGGTGCACACTGGTCGGCCACGGTCAGCCGCTCCCCCTGAATCCTCCTCTCTGTTTCCACCCTTTATCTCACCTGCTATTCACAGCCAGGAGCCTTGAACTCGCAGTCTGCAGGTGTTTGCTTCACTTCCTCTCCTCCCACCCATTCCTCACGTCATAAACTCTCCACCGCGGCCCACACCCTGCTGAAACCGCACCTACGACCTCCTAGTTGTCAAATTCAGTCTAACACTTTTCAGTCTTTACGGAGGGACTTTTAACACACAACAACAGACTTCAAGAAATGTTACATTTATATGTTTCCTCCCAAAAATGCATCTGTTTTTGAGCTCCCTTTCCCCCTGGGCAGGGAGGAAGTCCAATTTCACCCACTCCTGGGGCTCCCAACCCAGGTCATGGATCATGCAAGGTTCAAAAGGGTTTTAGACAGCACAGAACATTGGGGGCCAGGTCTTTGGTTCATAAAAGTCCAGAGTGACATTCTTCTTGTCCAGCCATATGCTTCCCTGGGCAGCAAGTGGCTCCCTTGCTTCTGGTCTAAGCCGGGCACTGCCTGGACTAGAAAGCCTTGTGTCTCCCTGGGTAGACACTGCACCTGCCACCTACCTGGGGACGTGTCAGGGAGAATCCACGGCCTGGATTCATTTCCCCATTCTTTAGGACACTCTCTTCTCACTGTCACACTCCAGTTTCACAATCTCCTCGGACCCCTTTTTCTGTCCTCAAACAATTTAGCTCTTTGCAAGGCCCCCGGGGCCAAGGGAGTCCTTGATCTTCAAACTCGAAATCTCTGCTTGGGCTGGGTAAAGGTGAAAATGTCTCTCCCCAACACATTCGCTCATAAATTAAACCTCAACAGATTATCTTGTGGCTCTTACCTTGTTTCATCTGTCTGAGGCTTCCAGCAATTCCCCTCCCGCAAGTCTCTTCTCCTATGAATGCTATGAACATTCTCTCTTTTTTCTTTCTTTCTGGTCATTCCTTCTTGGTTCTCTCTTTTTTTCTTTTTGATTCCTAAAAGTGTTTTGAAAAAATATACACTCTCCTTGTATATTTGTCAGTTGACATTTTAAAAACTGTATCCAAGTGTAAATAGTTGCAAAGAATGAATTTTCTAGTGTAATACAAGTATTGATATCTTAAAATAAAACTGTTATGTCATTCTTCCAAAAGGATCTAAAAAACATAGTGATTGGTTATAGCCCACCATCATCCATATGTAAAAATACTTGAACAAGCTCTTTTTTAACAGTTGGCATTTTATGTGGTTTCTTCTTCCCTTCAATGTCATATTTATTTTCCCACAGAATTTAACCCTTATATATTAATATGTTATACTTTACAGTCTTTTATTGACCACTGTTTTTGCTTTTCAGAAAAAAAAGTATAATTTAAAATTGTCTGTGTCTCCCATAGCTATAAGCCTCTACGTGTTAAAGATTTCTTCCGGATTGTGTTGTCATTACAATGATTATTGGTATAAAATTGATCAAATATTATTAGTAAATATTATAAATTTGATGCATAATTATTTAACAAGCGTTCTCCTCAGCTTTATTGACATATAATTTATATCCCCCCAAAAATGCGCCCATTTTAAGAGCACATTTTGATGAGCCTGGGCAATCGTGCCCAGTTACATAACCAAAACCACAATCAAGACCAAGACATAAAACCTTCCCTCAGCCCCAGATTTCCCTCTTGCCCCTTTTCAGGCAATTCCCAACCCTAAGCCCTAGTCCCAAGCAACTACTGATCAGCTTTCTCTCGCTATATTTTTGCCATAAAAAATAAATTGTTATTAGAAATGCATTTCTTAATTGATGGGAATGAGGATGTATATCTATCTTTTTCTTTCTAGTTATCTGTAGGTAAATATGACTTGTTGCTAGAATGAGTCAGGATTCAGCATCAATCCTATTCCTATTTTTCATTTGTACAGATGTAAGATCTGAGAATCCTATCCACATAAATACTTGGATGGAAAAGGAAGAATTTTTTTTTATAGCAATGCCTCTTGATTCTTTGAGCTCTTTTTGAGTTAAGCCAAAAATCACAGGGTGGTCTATAATCACAAACTGCTTACAATGATTGAACAGCTGACAATTCGACAAGGCCCTCCTTTGGTTTTGTTGAATGCAGAGTTGGAGACCACTTGGCAGGCAGAGGACCTCTCACTTGGTCACTGGAGTCGTTTGCTGTCTCAGAACCAATATCAATGTTCCCAATGTCCCTTTGTTTGAAGCTCCAGAGGTTTTTCAACAATGTCACACGGTGCCATGAAGGGTATGCCTTTCTCCTGGAAGGCAGAAGAAAGGCAATTGTGAATGGATAAGAAAGGAGACACTGCCCCACCCCATACCTCGCTGATACAACCACACTCTCAGGTCAGGCAAGTGGAGGGAAATTGCAGATGGGAGTGAGGGTCTAGGAGTGGATTCCCTGAAAACATCCATGCTTATGTATCCTTGGAAAGTTTTGCACACCCCTTAGAGTACTTTACTCCAGTTTAAAGACTTCTACCCTAAATAGCTAGTACTAAGTTGTCTTCATCTCCCTTAGTTCTCCTTGCTCTCCTAATCCACACCTAACCCACACCTCGGCTTCAGCTCCCATAGACAGACTGGTGACTCCCAATGTCTCCTCTGCAGCTCACGACCCCATCCTGAGTCAAAGAACCATATATCCAATTGGCTGTTCAACATTCCCACTCTCCACTGTTCTGATTTAGTGTTGATATGCTTTCTTATGTGTACAAACTTACCCTAACCTACATTTGTGAAAATATATTCAACCCCATATACTGAATTGGGGAAAAAGTAGCTAGCATTTTTCTATCACTTTATACACAAAGTGCTTTCATCTCTACACATGCGTGCATAGGATAACCTAGATACAGGACACAGGTGACTCATAGTAAATGCATGTATCCTACAGATGAGGAAACTAAACTCAGTAAAGTAACGCGAAGATTCAATTACAGTCTGAAAAACACAGAGGAAGCAAAAGATCCACTCCCTGCCTTGAAATTGCTCAAATAAAAATCAACATAAGCCTGTGTATCACAGGAGCCAAACAAATGCTCAGGTAGGCAATACAAAGGGTATTTTTCGACCAACTTTAATAAAAAGTAGACTAGATTGATAATCTCTGTAAAGGCACTGTATTGCATTTCCTTATGGAAATATAAAAAAATAAAATTGGTTGGCTGGGAAATAAATAAATCCATAGTATTTAAGATAAAAACAATTTGATTAACAAGTATTAACAATTTAAAGGCTATTCAGCCAGAAGCAGGAGGTCAGATGTGTAACTTCCTTGGCTTCCTTCCAGCGATTTAATTCTATACAAAAGGAAAAAGTAAGGTGCGCTCATTCTTTTATGTATTGTGTTTTCAACACAGTCATTAGTTGAATGTACATTTCCTGTTGTAAATAAGATGTGAGGTTGTGAGGAAAGAGCAATCTCTTAGGCCAATAAATCTTAAACAAGTGTTGCTTGTAGCTAACCCAAAACAAAAGGACATGTTGAGAGTAGTTTCAGTTCCCATATAACACAAAATGCAAAACTTGATATTTTCCAAATATCATGGGTAAATGATCCACCAAGTACATTTAAAAGTGTGATTCCCTCCCTCCCTCTCCGCACCTCTCTCTCTCCCTCTCTTTTTCTCCCACTTTACTTGTTTTCTCTAGTCTTTGGATTTTATTTATTATTTGCTAAGGTGTCTGCACAGTTTATTGTTTTATCTTCACACATAAATCAAAACTTTCCATTTGCTTAGCCATATTTATTACCCTCGTGTTTGTCTCCATTGTTTGTATGCTCTTGGAATTTGGACGCCTAACTCTAAGCTTTCATTGGTTGATCATGAATGAAGCATCCTCTGTTGCCGCCATTTTACCTGACAAAGACCTGCAGAGGTAAAAATGCAGCCAGTCAACAAACACGGGGAGGTGGGCTATGAGTGGGGTCTTTTTGGGGGAGCGAGGGGGCCAAGGCCCAGATGAGAAACATGCTCCCCACTCACTTCCCGGCTTCTGCCCACTGTCCTCTGCCATGACCGTGTCCTAACTCCATCTTCCTCAAACCAGAGACACAAGCCACGGCCATGTAACCCCACTCTGAATGTTTGATAAGATCGCAGCAACCTCAGTGGCACCGAAAGGACACAGGACGTTATCAACATCACCGAATGTAATAATTTAGAACATTTTATAATCACAAAAGTAATGCTCACTGTACAAAAATTCAAACGATACAGTGGTATGGAGAATGAAAAGTTAAAGCTCCACTTAACACGCCTCCTTCTTCCATAGCCATCCACTGTGAAGAGTTTGAGGTGACTCATCGCACAGTTATTTTTGTGCATTTGCACAAACACACACATGCACTCACGTGCAGGCACATAGTATATGGTCTTAAAATCTTAAATGATATATCAATTATATCATTCTGTTATTTCAATTTTCATTTAACAATATACTTGAGAGCTCATTTTATATCATTACATATAGATCAACTTCATTCTCTTTAGAAGCTGCATAATATTCCAGATACACCATAATTTATTTGACTCTTCCTCCATTGGTGGACACTTAAGTTATTTGCAGTATATTGATATTGCCAATAAAGGGGTAAGGCACACCCTTGTACATAATGTTGTGCACATCTGCCAGAATTTCTGCAGGATAAATTCAAAGAACCACTGGGTCATTGCATACCTGCACTTGAGTTTGGATAGAACCACCTAGTAATGTGTGATTACCTTTTATTTTTGATCTTTTGCTGTTAACTCACAAAAGAAAATCACAGACATTTCAAGCTGGGAGAGCTCATGCCAGGGCTGGGAGAGGACAAATCTTCCTTGAGCGTGGCTGTCCCTCACACTGAAGGACAGCTGGTACCGTTGATCTGCTTATCAAGAGCCAGTAGCATCCTGTATTAGTTATGTATTGCTGTATAACAAATCACTACAGACAGAGCATCTTAAAACAAAAAATGTTTATTATCTCACAGCTTCTGTAGATCAGGAATTTGGGAGCAGCTTAGCTGGGTGGGTCAGACTCAAGGTCTCTCAAGAGCCCGTACTCAAGGTGTCATCTGGGGCTGCAGTCCTCTGAGACTTGACCGAGTCCAGCGGGTCTGTCTCCACGCTGGCTCACATGGCTGGTCTGCAGGTCCTCACCACATGGGGGGCCCCAGAGAGCTGCTTACAACAGGGCTTTCCACAGAGCAAGTGATCCCAGAGAGTGACAGGGAGACCAGGACAGAAGCTGCAGAGCCTTTTGTAACCCTATCCCAGAAGCGGTGCATCCTCACTCCTGCTGTGTTCTACCGGTCACGCAGGCCGACCTTGTGCATCATGGGAAGGACAACACAGGGTGTGAATACCGGAGGTGAGGTTTATCAGGGGCCGTCAAAGCTGGCTACCGTAGACCCACAACCAGAGCTGACTCCACAACCTGTGATCTTTGTGCCACATCACTCTGCCTCCTGTAAAGGATTTTGATGTGAAAAGTTTGGAAAGAATATTCTTTAGACGCTATTGACACCTTATTTTGAGCAATGGTGAATTAGTCTCTCTCTCCTTTCTTCTCTCTCACTCTCTGCCCTCTGCCACTCAATTTTAGTTGATTCTACATTTTCAGGTTTTTTTCTTTGTACCTTTAAGAACTCGTAGGTCATTTAAAACCATGCTACAGAAATGAAGGTCTTGTAGGAGTTTGGAGAAAAATGGTAGAGAGATGATCAAAATACACACGATGGTATAAGCATATGAAACTCAAAGGTGTGTATTCTAACATGCAAACACATGTTCACATTGTGAGCAGATACAGTGTAAGAACTTACATTAATGGACATAGTGAACAATCCATAAATAAACTTTGTTAAATGATATTTTAAATTTTTTGACATCATATTTGGGTGCACTATTAGGCCACCTTCTAAATAATGGATCAAGGATATAAAATCAACTTTGCTAAAAAGGAAAAATATCAACAGAGATCATGACAAGCATTATGATAAGCATTATGCTCAAAATAAAAATACCAAACGAACAAGTGAAAACTCAACCATATAAATAGATTTTTCTACTATTAATGCCAATAGCAGTGATTTTATTTCAGCAAAATAATACCATCTGTCATACTGCATACTAATTTCTCTTTTATGAAATTTTGCAGCCTTGCTGGTATTTAATATATTTTGATTTTATATGAATAATTATATAAGAGCTACAAGCATAAGTGTATGTCTGGTTTGAAATATTTAAATATAGGTATTATCAGAAATCTTTCCCTTGTAAGTGGCAAAAACTCAAACCAACCTGGTTGTGGTCACCCCCCAGCCCTCATGTCCTGGCTCTAATCAGTGTCTTGACCCGAAACTTTGCAGCCGTCTCTTTACCTAAACCTCACAACTAAATGCTGTGATTCTGACCTCAGTCCTCTTTCTTCTTCCCCTGATACTTTCATCTGGGGGAACTTACCCGCTCACACCGCTGCAGTTATTTTGCAAGGACTCCCTCATCTCTGCATCACCCTCCACCATCTCTGCAAACCCACATTTCTCATTGCCCAATGGTCACCTCTACCTCCCGTGGAACGGACCCCAGAGGCAGATTTCTCATGACGCTAATGGTGGCAAAGCTTCTGGCCCCTCCATGAGAACCTGCCCCTGACAAAGCCCTGGGAGGGGCGCTCGCTTTGCTTTCGTGGGTCAAATCTCTTCTTTCTTTCTTTCCTTCTTCCTTTCTCCTCTCTTTCTTCCTTTTCTTTCTTTCTTTTTTTTTTTTTTTGGTTGCAAAAGCAGATATTTTAACAATTGGTTAAAATTGGTTTTAACAATTGGTGTTAACAATTGGTTGAGACCACTGTCTCTTTCATCTTGGACTTCCTGTCTGTCATACTTCCCCTGCACAGGTACCTTGGGAACGGCGGTGCCATCTGGGGTTCCAGCTAAGGGGAAGTTTAGTTGGGGTGCATTTTGTTGGGTCTGGCAGGGGATATCCATGTGGTTTGCAGCCCCCTCTGTGTCTGGGTATTACCAGCCATCGTGGTGCGGGAGTGTCTTCCAGAAATATCCCCACTGTGCATGAGGATGATGCTCCTGCTTTGTGACTGGAGGGGCAGGACACCGGCGTGTCCTACTGCACCCGGAACCAAAGTGCTACCTTCTTTTTTATTTTTTGACAAGACTCACGTGAAAGAGAACCATTCTAAAAACCTGTGTCTATAGGCTACAAACCAGTAGAACTACAAACACATAAAACATCTGTATCAACTCAGACATGAAAAAAAACTGTTTTCAGAATATTAAACTATACAATAAACTGTAAGATAATTTATAAAATAAGACAATAAAATATATCCATGACATAACAATATTTTTGCCTCATATATTAAAATATCTTATTTGACCTCTATCGTATAAATAGGATAAATTTTCCCCAATTTTCAAATAAGAACCAAAGAAGTTGTCCAAGCTTAAACTGACACCAAGTTCCCTGCTTTCTCGTGGCGTGGGGGAAACCTCAGTCCCCAGCCAGCCAGGCCACCAATCTTTTTTTTTTGTTTGGTTTTTTTTTTTTGGTTTTGGTTTGTTTTTTTTAAAATATTTTTAATTTTTACAAAAAAAAAAAAAAAAAAAAAAAACAAAAAAAAAAAAAAAAAAAAACAAAAACAAAAAAAAAAAAAAAGAAAAAGAAAAAAAAAAAAAAAAAGATTGGTGGCCTGGCTGGCTG
>CAUYSK010040946.1:0-35691 GCA_963575035.1 Avahi laniger | reverse complement strand
ACTATCTACCTCAGAATACTTGTTCCATTAAGTATTAATAGATATTTTATCATTAAATAATAGATGCAGCATAATATATCCACTGCTGGAGATTACATACACTTCAGTATACAAAAAATCTGATCATCCAGCAAAGAAACTCGTTTAATATTTTGTAACCCAACATTACTCACCATGGAAATCTATAATTAATGAAGAACCTATAAAATCTCAAAGAACGAGTGGTTCCTACTAATTTTAAACATAGTGACTCTATGAAATCTTAGAAAAAGTCCATGTCACAAAAGTACTAGAAAGGAAAATGGAAAATCTTCACAGCATATTTGATCAACTGTTTAGAAATTAAAGCAAAAACAACGGCTAAAAGAAGTACTAAGGAGGAAAGACTTCATGAATAGAATCGCTTTTCCATTGACATTTGTAGAACATTTAAGATACCTACTTACAGATATAGTCAAAAGTTTAGATCTTACTTAACATTCTTAGCCATTATACACATCCACACTTGCCATAAGAAAACAGTTTGAAATTGTTACAATGCATACGAGAATGTAAGACAATCAAAACTTTATAAAAATAAAACATTTCATGAATAGCTTAAATAATAATAGAATACTTATTTTCTTGATGTTTTCAACTTGTAGCGTATTATGACTGCACAGCAATAATAGTGTATATTCAGCTTTGAAATTTAATACTGGGTTATTTTAAAGCTGATATCAGAGTCCTTTGAATAAAGGGTAACTTTCTATGACTGAGAAACACCAAGTTAGCTGCAGGCTTTTCTTCTCATTCAGCACAGTCTCTATACAGATCCTAACTTTCATTCAAGGTCCGTCTTGCACAATTTAGCACTCGATTACAGTGTTTTTCATTGTTTTATTATTTATTGGTCTTATGTGCATTTTCTTAACCTCCCTACTTAAACTATGATTTCATAATAGCATATTTCTTTGATCTTATTCAGCATCTACTCAGTGGTAGGTCCATTATAATGACCAAGATGTTTGTTGCTTGACTAGAGTGCAAAAGTGAGAATCAAGGTAGTTATTTTTAAGCCAAAATATTAATCATGTAAAATGAAAAATTCAGTTTTACATTATGGAACCTAGAGAATGTAGAAATTGATCAATTACCTTGACCTGTTTTTATTAATAACCAAATGAACATGTGATGAAAGCCCATAATATTCTATCCATTAAACTGCACAAACACATTTACATCCTAATTGAGCACCTACTTTTGCAGTGTGCACAGAACCTTGAAACAAAGCTATGGAGTCTCTATTTTAAGATCCTTGGCTACTCTAATGAATTTTTTAAAAAAGATGAATTCTCTACAATCCTTCATACATTAAATAAAATCAATAACTATCTAAAGAAGATATGTATATATATATATATATTTAAGGGAATTTGCTTTCATTATGTAATTGTCAAACATCATGTACATCAAAACACATATTATCTTTTTCAGCCAATTGGAATATAGAGTTGACATTATTCTATTTAGCATCTTTCAATATTTAACCTATAAATGTTTATGTAACTGAAAATATTTCTCTTGATTAAGTGGGAGAACTAATAAAGGCAATTCAAATATAATGGGAATGCTAAACAATTTTACCAAAAATATCAACAATCAATATTGTGGAATAGCTGATAAACTAGGCATTTAATAGGATTAAAATTTAATGATAGATATTATCCTTGCTCTCAAAGATAATTAAAATGAGATTAATAAAATGTATAAATAAATGCATGTATTCATTTTAATTTATCAATATAATAGCTAGCCTGTAACATTTAAATAATAGAGGAACGCCAGGAAGAAAGATCTTGGGGAATGCCTTATAAGAAGGTAACAATTAAGCTGAATGTATCAGCCTTTGAAAACACAAGAAGAACCTAGAGTTTCTACAGGATTTCTTATCATTTATTCAATAAGTACTTACTGTATGCCTAGTATGAGCCAGAGATATTTTTAATAGTAGTAAATTTTCAACTTCGAAGACAATATATGGTTAATTAAACTTGCCAAAATCACCAGACCTTACACAGTAATAAGTTTAGGTAATGCTATATTTGATTTAAAAGAAAAAGCAGTAACAGAGTTTTTATTATAGCTTGTAAAATAACTCCAGAGGAAACTTTGTATTAATAAAAGTGTTATGATATTGTTTTTATTGATTGTAACAAATTTTAGGAAACAAAGGATTATTTTAAAAGACAACTCGTATTGGAAAAGAAATTGTTAGATGAAAAATAATAGTTTTTCATAAAATACAGCTACATCAGAGATCCCCAGACGGCAAACAGCATAAACTGAGGTCTAAGATAAACCAAGGTACAGATTTAAAATGTTGCAGATCATTTAGATATGACTTGTTTCTTTTTTCTCATTGATTAAGATAATTATCAATATGCCATACCTCATACATTTAGTGTACGGCTTAAGCAGATCAGACTTATTAAGTAATTTGTATTTTGAAGAGAAACTTGCTCAGCTAAGTTAAGTATGAGGTATATATTGCCAGGAATTCATTAACTTGATTACTGTTTTCTAAAGTGTATTTCTAGGAATCCGAGTCCAAAAAAATGTTCTTGTAGTCAAAATAAATTGCAACTCACAGACTCAGATGTGCAAGGAATATAATTTTCTATGTTTTTCTTTTAATAAACTGGATTTTATTCCAAATGATTATAGAAATACAATTTCAGTCACTTAAGAGCCCTTGGAGATAGGGAGCATTTTGTCTAGTTTGTCATTGTCTACCAAAGTCAGTGTTGTCCGAGATGTCTTTTTCTCTTTCTCATGTTTGGTGATTAGCCCATGCAAGCCCTTACCACACCCTCCGCTGTGTGTCACTTGGGGCTATTGACTCTCAGCGCTAGATCCATGGTCATCTCAGCTGTGCAAGAAACATTCTTTTCCTGCACTTTGGACTCAGGTTCCCTTTGCTTTTATTTCTCAGCTCTCTTTGTGGCTCTCTAGGACAATTTACCTTCTCCATCCAGTTCAAAAACAAAAATGAAAACAACTTTCGGAAGTTTTCTAAGAGAAAACATATCATAGTGGCTGTTTTAAAAATTCTGAATCAAAAATGCTTTTCAATTTGACATTCTTAATATTTATTCCAAGTTACAGGACACTTAAAAAAAAACAAACATGTATTAGCATTCATCAGAACGAATGTTCCCTGGAACACAACTCGAGAAATACCTGTGTATTTTTGTAGCAGTAAAAGAGCTATTAAAATTTTTTTGCCACAGTTTAGAAATAAGATAGAAAACCACATTATAGTATAAACAAAGTTATCAAATTGTTTTCACATGCAATAATGTCTATATTAAAATTCTATTCAGTGTTATTTTTAAATGTTTTTGGTTTTGAAAAAAATACTTAAAATAGATGCCCAGAGAACAGAATAGGACATTTTATTCCAAAACCAAATTATGTAATTTTGAAATAGTCCCTTATTTCAGTGGAATATCTATAGTCTTCCCCCTGAACCTGACATCATTAGTAAACAATGAATGTCCTTTGTAACATCCCCTAGAGAAGGAGCAGTTGGCCTGCCATGTAATGCCATGCTTGGGTGTTTCATTAGGTTTATATAAATCCTTACTAGCTAGTTTTCAAAATCCTAAGACCTTTTCAATGTCTTTCCCTTTTGGGTCTACTCTGTAGTGAAACAATTATTTTTAATATATATGGTTTATTAAAAACATTTTAAAATTCTCTAACAGGAAATTAAGCAGTAGACAAGCATATATTTAATATCATTATAAAAGTATTACCAGATATTATGGAATCAACATCGTGATCAATTTTATGTCCAAATCAATGTTCCTTGGGAAAGAGTATATAAATTTATGATTGCTAATATCATAATTATCTTACGAAATGACCTCATCCACAAGCATAGTTATGTATATTAAAATTTAGTGTTTCATCTAAAGGTTTGAAATTTTCCTAATGTACTAAAGGCTTTTTAAAAAATATTTCTAAGTGGTAAATGTGAGTAATGAGATAAGGATGCCTTTGTCTTTATACAGTCAACGATATCTGAATATATTAATATTTGATTCTTAGGATTGAGAATCTCTGCAACAAAAAATAAATAAAATAAAATAAAGCTTAGTGCAAGTAATGTGAGAAACATGTAAATATTAGGAATATGTAGATCAAGACAAGTTACTGGAAAATTTGGCAAGATAATTGTTCTCATGTCATGGAAATCATAGAACCCTTTTAATCTTACTGTTACATAATTGACATAAAAAAACATTTTGATTTTTACTATTGAACTATGTTTTTAAAAATAGTTAAAATTAGTTAAAATTTTAAAAACTTTAACATGCAAATATCATAAATTTTTTTATTAAATTGATTGATTTAAAATACAGAAAATATGGAATCTATAATCCCTGTAATTTTATTTTTTTTCAAGGAATAAAGTTAATTAAAAATGAAATTGTGGAACTAACAAATGGTTGAAAACCACTCTTATAGGTGACTCAGGAGAAAATGTCAGAAATCATAGCTCTACCTCTAATTGGCTATTTGCCATTTGACAAAGAATTTAATTATATGCCTAAAATTAATCCATTATAATAAATACCTGTCTTCTAAAGAAAATTTATGACTCAATTAATATAAAACTGTTATAACATGTTGTTCTAATTCCTCCTATAGTATCAATTGCTGTGTATTCCTCTGAAGTTTCGTTTTGTCATTAAGCTATTGGCCCACTCTGTGCTAAAGTCGGTTGGAGTGTTGGAGGTGCATAAATGACTGAGATTTATCTATGTTTGACCAACTTCTGCCCTGTAATAATAGGGTGTTTTTGGATAATGGTCCTGGGTAGTATTTGATTTGTCATTAGTGTAAGCCATTGAATGCTTTTAGAACTAGCATAGGAAAGCAGAAACAAACATAAACTCTATTATCCTAAAATGACAAAATCAATACCAATTTGAATGATCATGCTGAAATCTTCCTTGGGCAGCTTTCCATCTCTGCATTTATGACCAAGCAGTAACACAGAAGTAATAGAGAATGTAATTCTCACACCACAAGAGCTCTCAAAATGCAAATGGAGTGCCTTAAACTCAGTCAGTGCCCGTCATAAATCAGGGTAGGCAGATACAAAGAGAAATAGGAGTCCCCAATATGCCAATGAATTTTAAGTCACCAATGCCACCCAGTCAGTTTTATAAGAAATCTCATTGGTGCAGTGTAGATTTGTCTCCACCAAACTCTATTTTGGGGACAAAATTCTATCAGCATTATGACACAATCTGATGTAAAAAAGTCACAAGTAAAGTTAAGGATGATATTTTTCACAAGCAGAAACAATTGAGGGCTTAAAAAATAAAAAAATCTTATTATACATAAGATTTGTTATTTATTCATTCTATTTAATTTTAATTTCATATTAAACTAAATTTTATTAAACAAAATTATTTTCATATGTTCAGTTTTATTTTTTGTGATAGAGTCCTGATTGATATTTATATAAAAATTGGGACTCTATTTTAATTAGATTCATATCAAGTGAGCTTTTTCATGAACCAATTTGTTTTGAATAATGAGGAACCTCCTCTATGTGTCAAGACCAAACTCAGAACCACTGCACTTTTAATACTTAGCCCAACGATCACATTGTGACAGAAATTATTTAAATGGCTCTCTTTATATCATAGATACAAATAGTTACAAAGCTCCTAACCTCCACAATCTGCCTTAAGCAAATCATGTCTGTGATGTAATAAGAAAATACTGGGAGGACAATGTATTATATTCAAATTATATTGATGCACATATATATCAATAAAATTAGAATTTTAAAAGCATAGTCACATATAAATGCAAAACAAAACTTTGTCTTATGCATGGATGTGATATATTGCATTATTTTAACATTTTTTGTGGTTTTTAATTATAAAATAATCCATGTTAGAACACAGTACATTTGGAAAACATGAAAATGTAAAAAATAAAACAAAAATTACTAGTAATCAGGCCACTCAGAGATTACTTTGAAAGCTTGAGATGGCTCTTTAAAATATCTTTTTCTTTTTAAACGTATACAATTCTTTCTTTACAAAAATATATTATGTAGTTTTATCTCCCTTCTTTGCACTTACCAATATATTTTGAACATTTTCTTGAATCACAATTCTTTTACACCATCCTATTTATTATATTGTTCATGCCATTACTTATTTAATTGGGTTCTTTGTTTTTCTTTCAGAATATTATGGGGGTACATACACTTTGGTTACATAAGTTGCCTTTGCACTGCCCAAGTCAGAGCTACAAGCATGCCCATCCCCCAGACACTGTGCACCACACTTGTTAGGTGTGAATTTATCCATTTCCTCCTCTCCCCTCCCACCTGCCTGACAACCCAATAAATGTTACTTCCATATATATACATAAGTGTTGATCAATTTAATGGTGAGTACATGTGGTGCTTGTTTATCCATTCTTGTGTTACTTCAATTTGCAGAATGGGCTCCAGCTCCATCCAGAATAATACAAGAGGTAGTTCACCATTGTTTTTTATATCGTGAAAGCGAACAGACAACCTACAGAATGGAAGAAACTTTTCAAAAGAAGACAGACTAATGGCCAAGAAACATATGAAAAATTGCTGAACATCTCTAATCAACAGGGTAACACAAATCAAAACCACAATGAAATATCACTTAACTTCAGTGAGACTGGCTTTTATCAAAAAGTCCCAAAACAATAAATGTTGGCATGGACGTGGAGAAATAGGAACACTCATACACTGCTGGTGGACTGCCGATAAGTATAACCTCTGTGGAAAACAATATGGAGATACCTCAAAGAACTAAAAGTAGAACTACCATTTGATCCAGCAATTCCACTACTGGGTATTTACCTAAAGGGTTCTTTATTTTTTTTAAAGATTATTTTATTGTGATAAGAACACTTAAAATGAGATCAACCTTCTTCATAATTTTTAAAGTGTATAATACAATATTGTTGATTATAAGTACAATGTCATACAGATCTCTAGAACTTTTTATCTTGCTAAACTGAAACTTTATGTCCATTGATTAGTAACTTTTCATTTCCCACTTCTTTAAGCCCCTACCAACCACTGTTCCACCTTTTGATTCTACAAATGAGACTATGTTAGATACTTCATATAAGTAGAATTCTGCACTATTTGTCTTTCTGTGACTAGCACGATCTCCTCAACATTCGTCCATGTTGTCACATATTACAGAATTTCCCTCCTTTGTAAGGTTGCATAGTATTCCGTTGTTTATATATACTACATTTTCTTTATTCTTTCATCTGTTGATGGATATTTAGATTGTTTCTACATTTTGGCTATTATGAGTAAGTGCTGCAATGAACATAGATATGTTGATATCTCTTGGAGATAGTGATTTCAATTTTCTTGAATAAATATTAAAAGTGTATTTGTCATATATACTTCTTTGTTAGATAGTTGTAGCACACTGTAGTTCTATATTTAATTTTATGAGGAACCTCTATGCTGTTTTCCATAACTACTATACCATTTTACATTCCCAATAAAGTGTAACAAATATTCCAATTTCTCCACATCCTCACCAATGCTGTGTTTTGTTTTTTTTTATAATAACCATGCTGATAAGTATGAGATGATATCTCATTGCAGTTTTGATTTACATTACCCTGATGATGAGTAATATTGAGCATCTTGTCGTATACCTGTTGGCCATGTGTATGCCTTCTTTGGAGAAATCCTCAAGTCCATTTTTTGATTGGGGTATTAGTTTATTTTGCTATTTAGTTGTGAGAGTTTCATATATATATTTTGGAAACTAATCCATTTTTAAATATATTTGCAAATATTCTCTCCCACTCAATAGACTGAATTTTTACTCTTTGCTTCCTTCACTGTGCAGAAGCTTTTTTGTTTAATGTAATTCTGTTTGTCTATTTTTGCTTTTGTTTCCTGTGTTTTGGGTGTCATAGCCCAGAAATCATTTCCATGACCAATATCATGAAGCTTTTCTATCATGTTTTTTCTACTAGTTTTACAATTTTGGGTCTTGCATTTGAGTCTTTAATTCATTTTGAGTTGATTTTTGTGAATGCTGTAACATAAGAGTTCAACTTTACCATTTTGTGATGTGGATATTTAGTTTTTTCAACACCATTTATTGAAAAGACTATTTTTTCCTTCTTCTATACCTTGTCACCATTGTAAAAAATAAGTTGATGGTATATATGCAGATTTATTTCTGAGCTCTATACTCTCTCATATTGGTCTATTTGTTTGTCTTTATTCCAGTACCATGAATAGAGGATAAAATTATATGATTGTCTCAACTAATGCAGAAAAATCATTTGACAAAATTCCATGCTGAAATCACACAGTTTTAATTACTATAGCTTTGTAATATATTTTATTTCACATTTAATTTTTTTTATTTTTAATTATCATGGTACATAAGAGTTGTATATATTTATAGGGTATATATGATGTTTTGATACAGGCACAGAATGTGAATTAATCAAATCAGGGTAGTTGGGGTATCCACCACCTCAGGCATTTTTCATTTTTATTCTGTTAGGAACATTCCAGTTACATCCTTTCAGTTATTTTAAATTTACCTTAACTTATTGTTGACTATAGGCACTTTGTTGTTCTATAAAATATTGTTCATTCTATCTATCTAATTGTATTTTTATACTCATTAACCATCCCCACTTATCTCTCTCTCTCTCTCTAATATCTTCCCCAGCCTCTGGTAACCATTATTCTACTCTCTGTTTCCATGAGAGCCATTGTTTTAATATTTATCTCACACATATAAGTGAAAACACGCAAGATTTATCTTTCTGTGCTTGGCTTATGTCACATAACATGATGTTCTTCAGTTCTATCCATATTGTTGCAAATGGCAAGATTCCGTTCTTTTTGTGGCTGTATAATACTCCATTGTGTATATATACCATGATTTCTTTACCCATTCATCCATTTATGGACACTTAGGTTGATTCCTAATCTTGGCTATTGTGAAAAGTGCTATAATAAACATGAGAGTGCAGATATCTTTTCAATATACTAAATTTCTTTCTTTTGGATATATACCTAGCAGGGGGATTATTGGATCATACAGTAGTTCTGTTTTTAGTTTTTTCATGAACTTCAGTATTGTTCTCTCACTTTACTGAATTCATCAATTAGTTCCCACAGTCTTTTTGTTGAGACATTAGTGCTTTCTACACATAAGAAATCATATGCAAATGAGAACAATTTTATTTCTTTTTTTTTTCCATTTTCAATGTCTTTTATTTCTTTTCATTGCCTAAGTGAGTTGGCTAGGTCTTTTAGCACTATGTTAAACAGAAGTGGAAATAGTGGGCATCCTTGTTTTATTCCTGATCTTAGAGGAAAGTCTTTCAGTTGGTGTTCACCACTGGGTACAATATTAAGTATGAGCTCTGCATCTATGGCCTATATTACTTTGAGGCACTTGCTTCCATTTCTAGTATGTTGAGAACTTTTGTCATGAAGAGCTGTTCAATTTCGTCAATTGGTTTTTCTATATCAATTGAAAAAAATCATGTGATATTTAGCCCTTTATTCTGCTAATGTCATAAAATCAATCATTAGTCGATTTCCATGTGTTGAACCATCCTTGTATCTTAAGAATAAATCCCATTTGATCATGATGTATGAGTTTTTAAATGTGCTGTTTGGATAAGTTTGCTATATTTTATTGAGGATTTTTGCATTTATATACATTAGAGATGTTGGCTTACAATTTTCTTTTGTTGATATGTCTTTGTCTGACTTTGGTATCAGGGAAATACTGGTCTTATAAAATTAATTTGGAAGTGTTTCCTCCTTTTCAATTTTTTTTAAAGATTATGAAAGAGACATTATCAATTATTTAAATGCTTGGTACAATTCATCACGAAGATGTCTTGTCCTAGGCTTTTCTTTGTTAAGAGGTTTTTGATTACAGATTCAACCTCCATACAGGTTATAGGTCTGTTCAGACTTTCTATTTCTTTCTGACTCAGTCTTGGTAAGTTGTATGTTTCTAGGAATTTGTCTTCTGGTGTATCCAGTTTGTTGACATGTAATTGTTCACAGTAGTCTTTTACAATTCTTTTTATTGCTGCAATTTCAGTTGTAATGTCTCTTCTCTCATTTCTGATTTTAAGTCTACTCTCTTTTTTTTCCTTAGTCTAGCTAAGGGATTGTTGACCTCATTTATTTCTACTCTGTTATTTTTTCCTTCCTTTTGCTAGGCTTGAATTTAGTTTGTTCTTTTTCTAGGTCCTTGAGATCTTGACATGATAAAGTTTGGTTGTTTATTTGAGCTCTTTCTTCCTGTTAAATGTAGGTATTTATCACAATAAAGTTCCTCTTAGTAATACTTTTGCTGCACTCTGTATGTTTTGGTATGTTGTAGTTTTTTTTTTTATTTGTCTTGGGCATTTTTTAATTCCTTTTTTAAAAAATTTCTTTGAACCAATGGTTGTTCAAGAGTGTGTTTTTTAATTTACACATATTTGTAAATTTTTCTTTTTTCTTTCTGGTATTGTTTTCTAGTTTCATTCCACTGTGTTCAGAAAAAATACTTGGTATGATTTCAATCTTCTTACATTTGTTAAGATTTGCTTTATGACCTAACATATCATAAAGATACATATGATACATAAATGCATGCTATCTATCCTGGAGAAGTTTCATTTGCATTTGAGAGGAGAATGTATTCTTCTTATGTTGGGTAAAAAATTCTGTATATGTCTGTAAAGTCCATTTGGTCTATACAGTTGTTTGAGTCCTTGGTTTCCTTACTGATCTTCTGTCTGGATGTTCTATCCATTACTGAAAGTAAAGCATTAAAGTCTTCTATTATTATTTGATTCCTGTCAATCTTCTCTTTAGTCTGTTAATGTTTGCTTTATATATTTAGATATTCTCATGTTGAGACATATATATATTATATAATATGTATATAGTTATAAGTATTATATCTTGCTGGTACATTAACTCTTTTATTATAAAATGCCCTTGTTTCTTGTGACAGGTTTTAACTTAAAGTCTATGTTGTTTGATTTCATTATAGCCACTCCTGAACTTTTGTTTACCATTTGCATGGGCTACCTTTTCCTAGTCCTTCACTTTAAACCTATGTGAGTTATTAAATATGAAGTTCAGCTATCTGGAAGCTCTCCCATCCAAGTCCTTTTGGGGTTTTATGGAGGCCTCGTTACGTAGGCATGACTGATTAAATTATCAGCCATCAGCGATTCGCTCAACCTTCTGCCCCGCTCCCCTCCCCAGAGGTTGGAAGGTGGGGCTAAAATCCCCAGCCCTCTAATCATGCTTTGATTTTTCTGATGATTGGCCCCCATTCAGTGGCTATCTAGAGGCTGTACCAGTCACCTCATTATACAAAAGATACTCATCACTCCAGAGTTTCCAAGGGTCTTTGCCAGGAAACTAGGACAAAGATTCAATATGCATATGTCTTTATAAATCTCAATAGCACAGTCTATTTCCACAGATTCCTTATGTCAAAGTGATCATATAAGTCTAAAAATACTGGCACATTATTAGAATTCCATTCAGTAAGGTTTGCAGACTTCCATCCAGTCTTGTCTGGTTCCAAACACAGGAGTCATCTCAGCAAACTTCATCCTTTCAGGCATTTGGTACAATTGAGCTAAGAGACAATATTATCTATTGCTCTGTGCCTCTTTTGAAATGTTAATGTAATATTAGATTTTCCTCAATTCATAAACCAATTATTTATTTCTTTACCTTCCATTATTTCTTTTCTCCATTAATACCCAATCTTTTTCACCTTTGGAAGGGACATTAGGAATAGCCACCATGCTATTTCAGATTTTAGACAACAATACTAGTTTAGCAAGTACCTCCCCCTCAATACATATGTGTTGACTATTTTTTCCATATTTACTAATGTGGTAGTTGTTAAACAATGATGAACAACCAGAGTAAAAGGAATGTGGTGTTGTTCATGAAATGAATTTTGCTAGTTCCACAACATGAAAATCTTTTGCATGATACCTGGACATATGTACCTTTACTTTGGAGAGGCATGGATTATATAGATAATGATAATATCATACTTTCTTATTTTTATTAATTTTAAGCTGTATACTTCCATGGGATATATAATACAAAGGTATTATTATGAATTTTTCCATTGGATGATCAAAAGACTTAAAACTAGCATTTTTGTATAAATAATCAATCTATGCAGATTATTGAACTGGACAATTATTTTTCTGTCTGCAGGAATCAAATTTTAGCAAAATAGTTCAAATCCAATTCATTACATCACTAAGAATTTCAAAAATCATGACATCTTCTTGTGATCTTCATTAGGAATATAATTCAAAAGTCCACCTAACTCAGCAATCCTATCTATAATAGTTCTAATATCTGTACTTTTTTCCAATTTCCAGAATTCTGGTATTGACTCTTTAAGAACAGATGACGGATGCTGAGATAGGGCATATGGCTTCCAAAAGAACCTCATGGGAATAAAGCCTTCAAAATCCTCTGCACAGCTATGTATTAAAATTTACTACTTTTGCATTTTGTACCATGCCCTGCCAATGGTAAAAGCAGATTGAGTTTTGGGTTCTTAGTCTTACTCAGATTTCACGACTCACTTCTTGGCACCTGATTCGTTACCAGGCTTATCGTTCATCTTTATTGTCCCTCCAAGATGACACTCCCCACACTCTCCATCGTGTTCTGCATGTTCCATTTTTATACTCATGATCTCAAGTAGGCTTGTGTTAGAATAGAAGTCAAGTGCATTTTTTTTTAGATTTTTTAAGTACATGTCTTGTCAGCACGTAAATATTAACATATATAATTTTAAATTTCAAAATGTGCCTTCCTTTAACCCATTTTTTTCAAAGTTCCTATTCTCCATAATGACACAATTTAGTGTGCAGTACTCAAAACTCCCTTAACTTCTCCCTCCCTTTTGTTCCTTACTTGCTAGCAGTTTCCAGTTTCTCTTTATTTTGCTCTGAAACCTCTTTACAGCCATTCTCCTTGAAAGAAGTTCACACACTCCAGCCTCTGCCCTAGTGCACACTGAATGGCACCCAGGAAACCTTTGCCAGCTAGACCTTCTTTAGTTGAACTCTTCTGTATACTCTGCCATAACACTCACAGAATAATACAAAAGTACTGTGTTAAAGTGTAAAGGGGTCTAAGAGATTTCATCTAACTCTCTTACTGTATTTTCCTGAAGCAGAGCTCTGATTGTGTCTCCATTCACATCTGAATCAAGATTCACAAGGACTTCCCTTACTTAAATTAAGTTCAAATCCTTTAGCTCGCCATTCAGACTTGCGACTCTCTGCAGTTGGTTCACCTCTCCAGTTTTGTTGCTTTCCACTCCCATGTATGATGCGTACACTCCAGCCTGCCCGTATCATACCTTTCTAGTCATGTACTGACAGATTTTTTCCTTTTCCAGCCCCCATCTATGAAGATTTGATTTTTACCTATCATTTGGTACCAGTCCATATTTATCTCATATTTCTGCAGCCAAAGAGAATATCAGTCTTTAGAGTAGCTATTTCTATGTACATACAGCATGGCTCATCAGCATCTTGTGTACCACATTAATATACGTACCAACGAATATTTTTCTCTATCAAAATAGTAAGCTCCTTGAGAAATTGGACTATCTATAATAGGCTCACTCTTTTTTTTCTTGTATAGAGCATCTCCTATTGAACTTTGCTTATAGGCGCTTTCAGTGATTCTTTGATGAGTAAGTGAATTAAATCTAAAGACAGCATTTTATTGACCTCCCAGTCATTCTTTGGAATCTTTTGGGAAACAGGAGTTGAGATCACAGATTTCCCAGCTTCAAGAAAAAAAGAAAAAAACATTAACTGATATTTTTTTCATGGGTCTCTATGTTTTAATAACCATGTGCCATAGATCTTTATTTTATTCTCTCTGTGCTGCCCTATACAGTTTTAGATCCATCATTTTCCTTCTCTGATTGGAAGTTATGTGTCTGAAAATCATAAAAATTACACGGGTCCCTATAGTAAATAAATAAGGTCATTGCAGCTTCAGTGAATATGATAACTGCATTGTGATAAAGGCATCTTTACAGAATGCACACTCAAAAACAAACAAACAAACAAAATCTGTGTCTTTTTAGCACAGAAAAATTCTATCTCTTGCTTTTTTTCTTTTTGGCATAAAAATCATAAACTTGGAAGAAAAGAAAATCCTCTAACTTATTTTTATAATTGTCTTAGTTGCCTTAGTTTTCATATATGTAGCATGTTGTTTACAACTCTACTGTTCAATTCATTTAAATATGAATTATTTTATGGAAAAGTATATAGTTGTATTAGCTATTCTAGAATTTTCTTTATTAACTGTTTGGTTTAGTTTCAAAATAAAGCAAGAACAATCCATTAGGTATGAAAGCTTCATAATTCCTTTCACCTTTAGCAACAATATGATACTAAAATTTACTCCCAAGACAATATGTTTCAAATTCCGGGCTCACGACTAAAAGAAGCTTACTTTATCTTTTTCCACAGGGAATGGAAAATACTGTGAAAGACTTTAAGGGTAAAACTTAGCACATCTAGAGAGTATGTAGTAAACACGTGATGATTAATTTTATGTGTGCTTGTCGCTGGAGATGTAAAATTAAGTAAAGCACATCCCATGCCCACATCAGTGAACTTACAGAAGGAGACACATATTTAAATAACTGAACACAATCCTATTTTGTACCCTATAAACTCACACTAGTGTGAATGTCTTGTACAATGGGTAAAGATATTAAACTGAACAATATGAAAATGGTTTTGCAAGTCAAGAGTTGTTGAATACCAACTATTTCACATGGTTCCATTTATAAAAAGGAGTAGGAAACTCTTATGAAGAGAAGAATGATGAGAAATAAAACAAGCCTTAAATAAGGAATCCATATTCTCAAGACCAAGTGAAATGCAAATCATGTCTGTCTTAGACTGTTTGCTTTCAGATCTATTTTATTCTTCCTCTTTTCTGTGTCACAGGGAAATGACACCTTTAAGTTGTAGTTTGGCCAATTGAGACACTATCTGGGGCTTGGAAGATAGTACTTCTCTATCTCCAAGGTGTCTTTGCCAGTGTCTGTGTGCCCTGTAAGTGGCTAAAACTCCTAGTGGGAAAACCCACCACAGTTTCTGCTTCTTGTGCATGGCCCCAAGCCCTTAGGCTCTGGTAATATTATCTCCTTCCTTTGTCTTTCTAGTTTAAGATTTGCAATGTCCTTTGGCTGTTGTGAATCTCTTGGTTGTCCCATTGTACTGCCCAGCTTTCCAAGTTTTTTTAATCTTCTGTCTTAATTACCTCAGATTTATATATACAGTATATTTTCTGTCTTATGCATAAACATTGACTGATACAAACTTAAGGGGTCAATGTGCTCATCTATTTTTTATTTTCCCAATTCATTGTTTGAGTCCAAATTTTCCTCATTAGCAGGAAGTGCAAGATTTTCCTCCTCACTCTGCTTAATTCTTTTCAATAACCCTGAGAAGTGATGCAATTCAGAAATGTGTTGACTCGGAAAGGGAAAAGGTCAAGTTCTCATTGTTGAAAACCGGTCCTGCAGGTGGACCTATAGTGTGCAACAGGAGATGGAAGGCTGTAGCTGTGACAGCGTCTCACTGATCCACATCCCAGTATGAATTCCGCCATATGTCCCTAAAGAAGAATCATTCTACTCCTTCAAAGCTAGCTCAGCCAAGCTGACCCAGACTTGGGCTCTCAAGTTGCCCCTTCTTATGTTCATGTCTTTGGGCTGCTCTACCTCTCAGGGATCTGTTGACCCTGTGATGGCTAATCAAGGAGTCTCTGGCATCAAGTCCCACATCCTGAAGAACTATGTTTTCTTACTTTTTCTGAGTTCATAAGAAGGCCAAGCCCTTTATCTATTAGATCTTCAAACATATATTAAACTATGTAACTCCTTTTCCTGGGACAATTGTTCTCCTTATACTCCTTCCTGAGAAAGGTTACTCTTCAGTGCCTTTAGGGGGGATTGGTCAGTGATTCCAAAGTATCTGACAAATGAGGAGCAGTTTTCTTCAATGATTCACAGGCTATCTTCTGTTCCACAGAGTTGGCAAATTCTCTCTGCTAAAGGAAAGGGAAAAAGGAAAACAAATGAACAACCTAAAGGTAAAATGTAAGCCCTCTCTGATTAGTTTTTCTTTCTTACAGGGCTTCTGCTGCAGGGGAATGACCATTCCAGAAAGAGACAAAATTGTGAAACAACAGGAGTACTTTGGGAATTCTGGCTATACTTGGCCAAATAATAGTATAGGCTAAGAGACTAAGAGGAAAACATTGGCAAAGTAGGGGTAGAACAATCAAACAACTCTTTGTTCATTAAGTCAAATTTACTTCATATAAATTTAATGGTTTTGAGTGTCTTGTGCAAAATGAGATTTTTTTCTTTAACAAAAGGTGGCCATGCCCCTCTTTATATTCTTAAAGTGGTTCATTCCAGCACAACTCGGTTGTCAGCCTCAGTTCTAAGCTCTAATATTCATATTGATAAAGGATGTGGCCTGAGAAATGTGCACTATATCTGACATGTTAGTATGAAGATTTTTATATGGAAGACTTGATATGGTCAAAGTAATCTATTGGAACGGTAAGTGAGAGTGGATGTAAAGAGGACAGTTAAGATTTATTAAAAGTGACATATGTAAATTAGTCCTGAGCTTTGGTGGATATGTAGACATTATAGGAAACCAGATTCCAGAAACATTAGAAAGATAAATTATTGAAATGTTGTGATAGACTAAGAGGCAGGAAAGAAGCAAATATTACTGTCAGGATTCCAGTCATTAAGAAAGAGGTAAGGACACTGACATCAGAAGTAGAGATGCCTGCAGGAAAGATTTATCAGAGAAGTCAAATAGTTAATACCTGACCATTCTTCGGAGATATTTCCTTGCTTCAGAAACAGGATTTAATCCACCCACACCCTAGGAAAGATAAGGGCCATACTTTTCCAGTCTCCTTGATGCTTTCAAAGACAAACATGTGAAGCCTACTGACCAGCTAATGACTTGTACTGATCCTAAACAAGCTTCCCACCAAGTCCTCTGCTTTTCTAGTAACTAGAAAGCTTTAACTTTAAAGAAGATGCTTCTTGACAAGTAAACCTGCTACTAAGAACAATTTTCTGGTTTCTGACCTCTTGATGGCATTGTTTGGCTAGAGTTAAGACTTTAGGAAAATCTTTTTTATCTACCAGGCTATAAAATTATCAAAATTGCTTTATAAAAAATATTCATATTATTTAATAGCATCTTTGTCTAGAGAGTTTGACATGAGGGGGGGTCTAAATGTGCCCAAGGAACCTCGATTTTAATGTAGTACCCTATGAATATTCTGATGCAGACTATCCATGGACCGAGCTTAGATAGAACAGCACCAAGGAAACTAAGTAACCAGGAATCTCTGGATATTTGAGTTAGGATAGCCAGTCTTCTTATTTAATGCCAATGGGATAGTGTTTCTGAGCTATTCTTTCTCCTAAAAAACTGTTGGCCTAAAATCTTTACAATTATCACATTTTATAAACAACTCCTTGAGGATTATTTTTTGAGGACTAGAACTCTAAATTGCCAATGTCCTTTTGACATGGGAGACCAAACATGATCTCCAGAGCAGGGCTATGCGCATTAGATAAATGTATATATATAGATAAATATATATCATGTCTGAGAGTTTTTAGGGAGTATAAACCCAATATCAGTTCACTGAATCACACTGTTCAAGCTCTCTAATCATTAATATTCTTTATTTTATTTTATTTTATATTATTTTATTTTTTTACCATTTAACATTTATGCATCTCAATTATTCCCTGAATTTAAGAAATTTTAGTACTTTTAAGAATTTTTCCAGCTACAGAGGCTTACATATTTATATTTTAAAATATTCTTTGTTAACATTTCAACAATTTTAGAATTAATTTGCAAAAAAGCATTTCATTTAAAAATGATTTTTCAGATAAAGCCGGGACATATTCCATCAGACATTAATTTTTAATATATTCTTATAGCTGTCATGTGAAATCTTATTGATGCCAATAGGAAACTCACAATCAGGTGAAGACAAAATTAGGCCCCAAAGGAGAAAAGATACAAAATGCATATAACTGAGTTTATGTGAGAGAGTAGAGAAATGAGGCATAATGAACCTGAGAATGGATTTGCCAAATGTTAATTGAAAAGTATATAGATTCCTTTTACTGCCCTGTGATTATCTGTTGGTTAGGAATATTGTGAGATGGTTTCAGTTCATAAAATATCTGTAGCTACTATTGCTTATATTTGTGATAACAGAGATAATATTGAGAGATCATGTGGAATTTTATCGATTTAATATTCCATGCTGGAAGGACACACTTAACATTTTGTAATTTTTAGTTTATTGCACAAAAAGGAATTCACCATCAGCCCAAATTATTACTAATCTGAATTATTGAGTGCTTACTGAAAAAACAAAGAGTGTATAGAACCAGAACAGCAATTATCAACATAATATGATGAATGGTTAAAAGAGGGAATACCTAAGCCAGAGAGAATCTTTAATCAGAGCAACTTGGTGGCATATATACTCAAAGAAAGAAATAGGGAGAAGTTGGCCCTGGGTGTAAGCAATAATGGGATGGTAGAGGATTTTAAAGTGGTAATAAAATTGACTAAAATGTGGTCCTAACTTTTATTATCATCATGTGCTGGCAATTCTAAACATCAGTAATAAACTACTGTTCACTGAAAAGATCTTTGTTAGCCTAAATTCTAAACAGGGAAGAAACAGGAAGTGTGCCTGCCTTAAAAGAGAAACAGGAAGTGTCCCACACAGGGAGGAAACAGGAAGTGTCCTCCACAGGGGAGAAACAGGAAGTGTGTCTTCCTTAATAGAGAAATAGGAAGTGTGCCTGGCTTAGGAGAGAAAAATAGGAAATGTCCTGCACAGGGAGGAAATAGGAGGTTTGCCTGTCTCAGGAGAGAAATAGGAAGTGTGCCTATCTCAGGAGGGAAACAGGAAGTGTCCTTCACAGGGGAGAAACAGGAAGTGTGCCTGTTTTAGGAGAGAAAAAATATGGAGGAGCATATTCCTCCATATCCTTCCTCCTGTTCCTGCTGAGTTTCATAATATATGTATGTATTTTTTTAAAAAAGCATAGTTTCGTTACTTATCCTTAAAAAAACATTGTATACTACTCAAAGTTATTTTGAAAATTTCCAGTTATGTCCTTGTGCTGAGAAACGTAGACCCGACTATATGATTTTTTTGAAAATAATTGTTTTAATATATAAATTAAATATATAAAAATGTTCTTTGGATGTAATAGTAACACAAGTATTCTTTGTTAAGATAATAAGAATAATACAAGTTTTTCACATATCAATTTCTTATAGCTGTCATGTGTCATCTTATTGATGCCAATAGGAACTCACAATCAGGTGAGTTTGTGCTGATTATATAATTTCTATGTTATCCCTAAATTTTGCTTTTATCCATTTGGATGATCAGATTCTAAAGAGGTTTATTAAAGCCACAAACTGGGTTGGAGTTTCTGAAGCACTTCTTTCGTGGGCTTCCTCATATCCTTCCTTGGCTGCATCCTACATCCAAGCCATCAGTGCCTCTTGTTCACTCTACCTTGGATCATTACACCAACCCCAGAACCACTGGCCCATCCCCATCACTAGCCTCTCCCAGACGGATGGCTGCAGAGCCTCTATGTGGCTACTCTTGCTTCTCCCACTGCCCTTGGAGTACCTGTGTCCACACAGGGGCCAGAGCAACAGTGACCCTCTCAATACCTGAAATCACCCCTTTCCTGTAATGACAACCCTCCCACGGAATACTAGATCTCTCAGAATAAACACTTTATGTCTTTGTTATGGACTCCATGGCCCACCCCATTTTGTCTTGACTCTTGTGCCTATCCCCTCCAGGCCTGTCTTTCTAAACCTATAAAACATGCTCCTCCAGATTTTTTCTCTCCTAAGACAGGCACACTTCCTGTTTCTTCCGCGTGAAGGACACTTCCTGTTTTCCTCCTGAGACAAACACACTTCCTATTTCTCTCCTGAGACAGATAAACCTCCTATTTCCTCCCTGTGCAGGACACTTCCTATTTTTCTCTCCTAAACCAGGCACACTTCCTATTTCTCTACTAAGGAAGACATACTTCCTATTTCTCCTCTGTGCAGGACACTTCCTGTTTCCTCCCCATGCAGGGCACTTCCTGTTTCTCTCCTAAGGCAGACACACTTCCTGTTTCTCTCCTGAGACTGGCTCACTTCCTATTTTTCCCTTGTGAAGAGCACTTCCTGTTTCTTGCCTAAGGCAGGCACACTCCCTCTCTTTATTTCTTAAGTTGTAATGAATCAGTCTGAATAATGTATCACTCAGTGACAAAAATAAATCAAAATTTATACCTACTAGTATTTGTCCTTCAGTAATTACTCACTGATAAAAAATAAATTTTTCACTAACAATAATTTCTTTATCATTATTTTTAAAAGATGGAGATAATATAAATATGCATATGTAACCAGATTTACCAACTGTATGTTGACTTGGCTGAAATACCAGGTTTTCTAGGCAGTGATTCCTCAAGTCATAGAAAGAAGGGGAAAGTTGACATTTTGCAGATATCAACTTAGGACTGAACTCCTATTTCCAAGACATATGTTTGGGAAAAGCTTATTTTTTGCAGAGACTAACACAAAGTAATGATAGCCTGAGAGCCCAAACTTTGGCAGGAATTTTGTCCTAAGTTCTTTAAGACATTGATGAAAATGGTATGGTGTTTTTGTTTTGGACAGAAAGGTTATTTTCTACGTGTGGATTTACATTGTTCTTACATCACTTTTAAAGTGTTGTGTGTTCTTGGAGAACTATGTTCACTTATTCTTAGCAAAGCTGTTGCACAAAGGAAATAAGGAACTAAGGAAGTGAATGCCAGAAAACTTCCAAAGTAAAAGACAAACAGTGGTCTTTCCCTCACATTGAAGCACCATTTAAAAAGAAACTACCCTGGCTCACATGGTGCAGTCTGGTTTTTAACACTGATTTCACTCTGTATAACAAATTAAATAACTCAGAGTCAAATAAATTCTAAACAATGAAAGAGCTCTTCTTTTACTACATAATTTACAAAGAAGTATAAGAAAACAAGCCTCATCTACCTATGTGTATCTCCTGTATAGAAGTTGAACTGTTGTAATTTGAAATGATTGTCTTGTTGGAGACAACAGGTAGACCATATCCTTGTGTGTAGGGTGGGAGGGGAATATTCATTCCCACTGTCAATTATCTGGAAAAGTATGAGATATAGGAAAAACAAAACAAGAAATTTGAGTTATAGGAAAATGGACTGAAGCAGAACACAGAGAGAAATTCCTTCTCACCATGGGTCTTGATATCTTTGATTTGGACACCAAGGACTCTAGTTATTATTAGGAATGCTGCCAGCAGTGAAGAAAAAGCAGTCTCTGACATTTAAAACAGATTGAGAGCTAGCCAGGGAGAGAATCGTCTTAAATCAAGAAGATGGCAGCCACGTTCATCAAGTGCTAGGCATCATATCACAGGCAATTTGAAGATGAGCTTGTTCAGTGACACCTGCACTTTCAGATAAGTCAGTGCCAAATATTTCCTCATACTAAACTAGTGAGTGTGGTCATATGGACTTTGTTATACTCTCTCCATTTCTTTAAAGTGATATGTTAAGTCAGTTTTCATTGGAGACATAAATTGCTCTATAGGTATAATTCCCTTATTTAAGTCCCCAGGTCTTTATTGGTGCAGTGTTATTTATCATAAATTCTTGGCCAGAATATCAGAACAACCATATGCAAAAAATGGGATGTGAAATGAATGACCCTTACCTCACACCATACACAAAATTAACTTAAAATGGATCATAGACCTAAATGTAAAAACTGAAACTATAAAAATTTAATAGAACAAAAATCTTTTGACTTTGAAACCATCAAAAATTTCTTATATTGCCCACAAACAGCACAAACCATAAAAGAAAAAAATCATCAATTAGACTTCGTCAAAAGTAAAACATTCTAGACTGCAAGAGACACTGGTAGGAACAGAAAGATAAACCACATATTGAGAGAAAATATTTGATAAGGACTATTAGCCATATGTATAAAGGACACTATAAATCAATAATAAAGGTAAACAACAAAATTTTTTAAATGGGAAAAATATTTGAACTGACATGTCATTAAAATGATATTCAAATGTCTAATAGCCACATGAAAAGTACCCAATGTTGTTGGTAATCAGGGAAAATCAAATTAAAATTATAGTGAGATACAATTCCACATACCTCAGAATAACTAAAAATAAAAAGACTATTTACATCAATGTTAGCAAGGATGTGGAACAACCAGAGCTCTTACACATTGTTAGTGGAAGTACACAATTGTACAACACCATTGGAACAATTTCTTATAAAACTCAATGTAAATTTACTCCATAATCCAGCAATTCTACTCCTAGGATTTTACTCAAGAGAAATGAAAACAGGTATTCATAAAAAAAGTACTATACAAGAGTGTTTATAACAACTTTATTCATGATAGATATAAACTGAAAAAAAATCCTTCAAAATGAGAATGGATAGATAAGTATTCAATGAAATATTACTCAGCAATGAAAAGGAACCGATACAACAGTTGAATAAACCTCAAAAAACTATGCACAGGAGAAAAGCTAAATATAAAATCACGAATACTATATAATGTCTAAATAAAATTTCAGAACAGGAAAAACTAATCTATGATAAAAATAAACAGAAAGTTGATTGCCTCTGGGAGGTTTGGGACCAAGATTGATTGGAAAAAGAATGAGGGAATAGTCTAGGGCAAAGACAACATTCTACATATTGATATGGGATGGGTTTATTTCACAGTTGTATGTATTTTGCATGAAAAAAACACAACAAAACTCTGGAAATGTTAAAAGCCATTTATTGAGTCTCATATTCTGATATTTGGGGAGAAAATGTACTATCAACAATTTACTTTGAAGCAAAAAAGTTTCTTTGATGAATGGATAGAATAGATAAATGAATAGGTGATTTTTTAAAAACTGGTAGCAAAATGTAATGATAGGACATGTAGGCACCTTCCCTGGGCAAAATTGGCTTAAGCCCAGAGTCAGCTAAACTGGGTGTGCTCTCCTTGAGGCCAGAGGACAATAGGTCCGGACACGGCCTGTTGAACACGTAGAACTATTCCTCATGACAGATAGCTTTATGACAGATAACCAAGCGCCTGGGGTCTTGCAAACAAGCCAAGGCATCTTATTGTCCTGCATATGGTAATGAGATAAAGAAGTTAAGATGCAAACGTCTGCTTCCCTTAAGCAATTGTCTGGAAGGAATGAAAATGTGTTTTCCTCAAGGCGCCCAAGATAGTCACATACCAGGAAATAGCTGCCAGACATAGAAAAAGTATATATAAATAAAATGACTGGTGGAATCCCCACTGCAGTCTTGTACGTCTTGTGTGTGTGTCTGTGTTTTTCTTTCTGTGTCCATCCCCCGTTCTGCAATCCGGGCCGTGACAGGATGTAGGTGGTAGATATATATATATTAACTGGAAAAGTCTTTCAAATTTGCTGTATATTTGAAAAATTTTATAATAAAATTTGGAGAAAAATAAGCAAAAGTGCTAAACAAATGTTGCAAATGGAGATATATAAGCATATAAAGATATTTACCATTAGTCATCAGAAAAATGTTAACTAAAACACATTGAGATACTACACAGCTGGAAGAATGGCTAAAATTAAAAACACTAACAGTAAGAAGTGTTGGTAAGGTTGTAGAGTAAACAGGAATTCTCAGATATTTATGACGGGAATGTAAAATTGTACAAACACTTTGAATAACAATTTGCAGTTTCTTATACTATAATATACAACCCAAGGATTCCATTACAAAGTGTTTAGCCACAATAAATTAAAATGTATATTCATAAAAAGACATGCTCGTGAATCTTCAAAGTCACTTTATTCATAACAACCCAAAACTAGAAACAAACCATGTCTTAACAACCGGTGAATGATAAACATATTGTGGTCTATCGATACAACTGAATACTACTGAGCAGTAAAAAAGAGTGAATTCCTAAGTGGTGTGATATCATGGATGGATCCAAAATCCTCACGCTGAACAAAAGATGCCCAAGTCAAAATAGCACATATGTATATGAACTAATGTATCGTTTCAGAAAACACTGGAGGTGGAATAATTGACTGCAAAGATGAGTGAAGTTTGGGGGATGTTGGAAATGCTCCACATCTTCTTTGTATTGGTGAATAAATGCATGGCTGTGTATATTTATCAAAACTTTCAGACTTGTGGACTTAGAATATTTAATTATAAGTAATTTATACCTCAATACAGTTAATTACATATAAAAACATAAATTGCTGTTGTTAGCTCTGCTTGGAAAATTTAGGGAATTCCTTGTTTGGAGACAGGGTGTTAAAACAAGGGGCGGTGTCTCCTCAAGTGTGAAGACCGTCTGGCCACTGAGGTGCTGGTTCATTGTTCCCTACCTCCCCAGGGGAAGGGATCCGTAGCTGGTCCTTCCTCCTGACCCAGTGCCTGGGACTCACACCTCATATCACATCTTCTTTCCATATTCTCTGATTGGTTACTTTATTTCATAACAGAGAGGAAACAGGTTTTTATGCCCTCTAAAATTGTTTGGACATGTTTATTAATTTTTAGACATATTTGTTGTTTAGCAAGGAGATTAATTATAATATTAGAGTTTATACTGACATGAATCTACTCCAAAGATGAGTTGATCTCATCCATTCTGGTCATAATAGAACTGTATATTCTGTTACACAGAATTTTATCAGAGCATCCTCTTCAATGATTGTCTAAACTATGAATGAATTATATCAAATCTTATAAAAATTCACCCCACTCAATGTGTTTTGATTTACTTTTTTGCTTCGTTTTGCAGTTTACATAAGAAAAAAAAAAAAGCCCTTGTAAAGTAGATTTTACAATTTCCTATTGGCTATTCTTATGTTCGATTCCCGGTTGCTACTAATCCCTTATGAGCTAAGACTGTGGTGTCAATTATTCTTAGTATTCAGATACATGTCTGGCAGAGGTATGGGTGTACCATAATGGTTTGCAAGCTGGAATAAATTTTATTTGTTCTTTTATTTTATTTGCATAAATGAAAGAGAGAGAGATAGAAAGAGACAGAGATTGTAAGAAATTTTACTGCCTGAAGAGGGAGTCCACAAAGCTAGGAAGCTCATGCTGAAGACAAGCTTCATCTAATAGACAATACCGACTCGGGACAGCACTGTTATTTGCTATATGTTTAAGGGGAATCACCACTTTGGAGTTCAGCACAGTTCCAGAGCATAGCGGAAACCAAATTTATTAAGAGGGATATTTTACCTTAAAAAGCCATGAAACTAAAATGGCAACACACAAAGAAATGTCTAGACACAAATATAGAAGTGTGTACTTTTTGACCTATCATCTTAAAGCTGCAGAGTATATTAATGTTTCACTCTTCTTCTGCTCCAGGAACCACTTTGCTTGGAATAGGAAACATAACTGCATGTTTAACTATCTTTTGCAAGAAAACCAGGAGTCATTATTGAAACTATCATGCTATTTTAACATTGTATTATTATTGCATCTAATCACCAGTACTGGTTGCTACATGTCTTGTTTGCAGTGACTTTCATAAGTCAGTTTTTAATTACAAGTGTGCAAGCCAACCAGAATATTAAATTGCTGGAGTAAAAGAGAAAGCAAGGATGAAACCTTATCTAATCTGTAAAATACAATGATTAAGTGGACTGTCTTCAGTAAGGTACTACAGAAAGTCAAACGATGAAATTTCCCATCATGATTCTGAATTATGCAGGAAAAAAATATTCAACGGTAACGTTTAATAGCAACGCAAGAGCCGGGGAGCCAGGAGGAAATTGTAAAACTCACTTTACAAGGGTGTCTTTCTCTTATATTAAAAAAATTGATTAGAGTGATTCTTTAATAAGATTTTATATAATTTGTGCATAGGTTAGAAGAAAAATCTCACAAAGTTATACTCTTTATTTATAACTTTGGCTAATGTGTCAGTGTTAGTCTTATTGTTTGAGTGGCTGATTTGGAAAATAATCAAAAACTAACACACAAACTCTTGAATTAAAACTCGATCGAGAATGAAAAATGATCCCATAATCCTAAAGGTTTTTTTATTTTTCTAAAATGTATCTACATTATATTACTGCTTTAATAAAAATCTATGTTATACAACTGATCTATTTTTTGTCTGATAGAGATTTTGGCCACTTTATAGCCAAAATAGAGTTAAAGCATGGAAAAAGGACTTCTCATGGTTGGACTTGCTTTTCAAATATTCACTCTAAGACCCTGGTTTGATTATATAAACAATGACCCAAAACAAACAAATGAACAAAAATATGTATGCAGAAACATAAACAGTAATTGCATTTTTAAAATACTTCCCAGTTTTATATAGCATTTTCACAACATATATTACCTGCAATTCATTCTAATGGAGCATTATCATCCCTATTTTATAAATGAAACAACTGAGCAATGGTGAATTTAAATTGATTTCAATTCTCCCTAGTTAGTAAAAAGCAGAACAAAGACTCAAGTTCGGTTTCTGTCTCTAAGACTGCACTGTTGCTATCACTGCTCTAATCCATCTGCAGTTTGGGTCCAAACTCTTCATGATCATTTTGGAAAATGAGACAAGAGTACAACTGATTGTACAAAGCAGCTGCAATTTTAGCAACAGCCTCAGCTTCTGATATTATCACAAATATTTGAAATATCACTGAAACTTGTAGATGCACCATAGTTTTAAAAGTTTGTGCGTATGTCTGTCTTTGCTTTTACCAGAGTACACATTTCAAAAAAGATCTTTTTAAGATAAGCTTGTTTGTGCAAAACTAGCTGTATTGGGGGAAATTATTTAGGGTCTTGGGTTTCTCACTCAAATATAACAAAACAACTCATTTAAGGTGAAAAATGTTTATCCTTGCCTTTCTGCCTTTAAATGTCATCACTTTCAAATTTCAGCTTCACATTGACCATACGTTGTTGTACTCTGTCTTTTTCTGGCTTATTCTATTAGGAAAGGTTAAAATCAGCATCTGCATTACTAAGAATTTCTCTGAAAGTGATAATATTTCAACACGTTTTTAAACGTCCTGTTATAACACTCAAGGCTATTTAGGAATGACTGCTTTTATAGTAATTATATTTATGTATCTTGAAATTTGGCAACCCCCAAAAAAGTAATCCTAAATTTGGCTGCATCTGTGGCCTTTTCTCTCACTTCATGTACGTGTCTCGACTCCTCTGTGAGTATTCACTTTAATCCCTGCAGTTGCTTCTCTCCCTCCCCTCCTGCAATCATGCACAAAGTGTGTGATTCTTTCATTATTCCTCTGAGTGGGTCTTTAGCTTTCGCATTGCCGCCTCCTCCTTAGCCCATCTAATCCCTGCATCTCAAGTAAATATGAATGGACCCATGTTTTTTGCTGTGTTACCTTGTCTTGCTAAACTACTTGCCTTGAGAGAGAAGCAAACAGAAATAATGAAACAATTCAAATTTGGGGCCAAACAGACATGCATTCAAATCTCTGTCTGCCACCTACTAACTGTGGGGATTTTAGTAAGTTATCTATGTTTTCTGAGCACCACTTCCACCTCTATAAGTGGAGGAGGGGTGTGGGTGATAACACCTACTTCAGAGTTGTAAGGAATAGTAAATCAACCTATAAAGCACTTAGCTAGTGGAACATAGTAGATGTTTGATAAATTATTATAATTTTATTAAAAATGATGATCTGATCACCTCTCATTGCTAATATTACTAATGTGGAGATGATTCCCAAATTCCTATCTCCCTCAATTAATCAGAAAGCTTTTTATGTTATCTACATCTTACATTGTGTCCTAGGTACTCACACTTTTGTCCAATCTCTTCTAATAAGATGTTAGATCTTATTAAACTTATATTCTTGCCTTCTTATTATCCTTAAAAATATAATATTTGTACCTAGGAAATTTTAATATCTGTCAGGTGATTGAATTTGTGCATCTATGTATATAGACTATACACACACTAAAATAAATCTGTCCAACCTCTGCCTGACTCATATTTGTAAAGAAAATGGTTATTTTCACAATTTCTTAGATGCTTAATAATGAAGGATTGAACCCGTGGGGGTGAGGGGAAACTTTGCCTTGGACCTGGAAGATTTGCTGAAAGATCAACTGACAATAAGGTATATTAATAAGAGAAAGATATTTATTTACTATGAACATGGGGAAAATCACAGAGTGATTACCCAATATCCCAATGGGGTCCAGAAATTTATTACCCTTATTTCAGAGGAGGGGAGGAGATAAGGAATATAAGTAACTCTTTTGAGTGGTAATAAATGGTTACTAGAGAGGATGAATATCTACTTGGGAGAATGAATTGATGGGGGAAAACAGATTGTCTTGTAAATGAGTCTCTTAAAAAATTAAATTAACCTGAGAGACAGGTATTATATTTAAAATGATTTGGGCCAAGTCTGGTTGCATTTTGGATCTTCTTTCTGGTAATATATTGAGATAACAAGGAGGAGAAGGAGAGTCTATGATTCTCTCTTTTTGATGGATCTGGTTTTATATGAAGACAGAGGGAAAGCCCCTTCCATCGCTTGTTGATCTCTAAGGGATTTTAACTTAAAATATTTTTATGTCAATGAGTCATATTTTGGGGTGAAATTTCCTAGGCTCCTTCAGACTTTCTCTTCAATGATTTTCAAAGATATATTTTTTGGAGGTTTACACTGGAAGTTCCTTGCTTTTGTGCTTCAGAGTGTACATATTCTTCTGGTTGCCAATTAGGAGGGAAGAAAGTATTAGGACTTAGGTGGGGATAAATTATTAAAATAGGACAGAAAAAACTATTTTTCTTTATATATCTTCATGGATATTATTTCTATTTACCATTTCATTCCATTGACATTGTTAATGTGTGTTTCTTTACTGGAACACATGTGTAAAATCAGGCCATTTTGTAAACAATCTTGCCTGTGTTGAACTAACCCTGTTTACAGAAGTTATTTAAGGGTCTTGAGTTGCTTGCTCAAGAACAAAACAACCTATTCAAGTTCAGTTACGTTCAGTTATGATATAAATATTTATATGCTTCTACCATGATAAATAAGAAACATATGTCTAGATGTTTAAAACTATTTTTACCTGCTGCTGAGTTTGATACTTCCCCAAACTTTAGGCATAATAGACTTTTTTCCTAAATCATATTCAATCCTACCATGTAGTCACATATTAACACGGGCTAGTACAAGTCTAGGACCTTGGGAGAGTTGGCATGGAGGGTTTGTTCTCTGGGCTTTTTTTCCATCTTCTAGCATTGTCTCGGATGATTGAGTTTATCTCTTCAACCTTCTTAGTTGTTCAGAGGTAATTAAGGGACGGCATATGTATGACTTTCCAGACTGTAGATCAATTGGAAGCTATGTGTCATCTTCCCTCCAAATTAATCTTCATACTCTCTCCCACTTAACTGAAGTAACTTCAAAGAAACAGATTGCTTAAAAGCATAAAGCTTCTGAGAGCACCTTTTGTCTTTTCTTTGTGGTTCTCCAAAGTTTTCCCATATTAATTGGCTTTTGAATTTTTCTATTTCATTCTAAGAAAATTCTCATTTTCTCTTTTATCTCAAGTATTTCTAGCTACTGATGTGGATTAGGTCTCTTCGAAATTGAAATATACTAACACTTCTATTATTCACAGATTCAACTTTTGCAAATAAACTGCCCCAATTAGAGAACTCATCAACAATTTTAATCAATTACTTAGAAACCTAGTTTTACCAATAGTAGGAAAAAATATTTCCAAGATTTTCTACATCGAGACTCAACTGAATGTCCTCATTCTAATTCTGGGGTCAGAAGTTTACTCAAATATTGAGGTCTCACAGGAGTGAGAGTATTGTTGGATAAGGTAACACACAGGAAGTGTTTAAGAGAGAACTAAGCCATGTAAAATTAACATCCGTATTAAGAAGGAAACAGAAAAAAGAAACCAAGGAAGGAGAATAAAAATAACCAGCAATGTAGACTTGTAAGGAGAACAAGGAGTAGCATCTTAGAAAGAGAGAAAATTTTACTAAGTCATATGCCTCCCCTTTTTAAAAATAACTTTCTTGAAATACATTTCAGTGTCATATGGATTTGACTGTATTTCCTGCCAAAGTGGGAAACTGGTCTCTAAAAGAAGTAACAAGCGAGTCACCCTGGGTGCTATGTACTTTTAGATGAAATCTGCAACACCCTGGCAAAATAAAGTCCAAGGTAACAAATGGTCTCATTTCATGAAAAGTCTTATGAATAGAAAATAGGACATTCATGGAGGCCTGGGTTTTATTAACAAATTTATATTAAAGATAGCATGACATAGCTTTTTAATCCATAATATAATCAACACAGACATGTTTACAAAAACTACTCTTTTAAAAAACTAGGTAAATTTCTATAACCTTCTTTTGTTATTTTAGTTCTTCAGTTTCTAAAATACTGTGGATAATCCTCCTTATTCTATGTCCAATTTAATCTTTGTTTTAAGTGAATATTCTCATTCACACATACACACTGACAATACCCAGCTTCCCCTATGTAAAATTTTTCTGCTTTCTTGCCCCCAGATAGTCCTAGAACTGAGACTTCTCTCATGAGTCCTCTTCCTATCTAATTCCTTTCTCCGAAGGATGCTTAAATATAACACATCTGCTTTCTGTTTTTTTTCTAATTGTTAGAAGGGCTGAAACTAGAGCTACTTGGTGAATTGTAGATGACCAGTGCATGGGTGAAAATATTTCATCACAATTAAAAGTGGATAATGAAGCAGGAATGGAGCAATGATGGAGGAAAACAGAAGAAATATATTCTTGACCCTTGTCATTAATATCATAACAACTCCCTATGTATATGTTTTTGGTATGTACCAGGCATTTTTATGAATTGTTTATACATATATACGTAGTTAATCCTCCTTCCCAAGGCCCTCTGGAGTAGATAGTACAATATTGCTCACTTTACAGATGAGAAAACTGAGGCACAGACCATTTACTTAGCTTGCCAAGGTCTCACTGATTGGCAGATTGAAGCCTAGGCAATTCTAGTTTCAGAGATCCTTCTGTTAACTGTGGTGATGTATTGGCTCCTGGGAGAGGGGAAATATTTTGGACCCCACAAGATAGGCTTAGATTTTGGCTGTTACTCAGGGAAGTTGCTGAATCCTTGTATTGATGTTCTTCTGACCTCTGAGATTCCTGAGAATGGGCCACTAGATGAATTAGACAAACACATACATGACTAATTTTATACCACTTTGTACCAATTACTATTTTGATCCAACAAGAAAAACAGGCTGACAAAGGACACCAATATATTTTTTACTCTGGAATTTTAAGAAGAAAAAGATAAAGCAAATTATATGAGAACATTGTGGCCATGTTGATGAACCCCTCCCAGCTTCTCAGTAAGCCGGCTTCCAACTCAGTGGTCTTGTTAACAAGTTCAAGGTGATTTTCTGCCCATAAGCACTGGTACAGTTGATTTAGGCACTTTTTTTGTTTGTTTCTTTGGTCACTGCCCATTCCATGTCAGTTAAAACTTTTATGTCACTGGTGATTTTTTAACATACTCCTTACTCCTCACTTTCCAAATCTTGCACCTGTAGATTGGGCAACAGATTACAGCTAGAAGCAAAAGTGAGAGAATTGCAATATGTTTTTGATTCCTCATAATGAAAAAGGCCAAATGGACTTGGTTTCCTAGGCAGGACGCCAAAATGTAGATGATGAAGACACACTATGAAGGTGCTCAATTTGATTTATTCAGGAAATTCCCTGAAATGATGTCTTCGTAATTTGTCTTTCCCAAGGTACATAATGACTACAAGTTCCTCTCTAGCATCCTACTTTAAATTCCATAACATGAAAAAACATATCTTGAAGATTTCAAAGTATAGAGAATCATTTCCAGGATTTCACATGGCTCTCAAATGCTACCAGAGACCATGCCTTGAAAGAGTCTACTCCAGGGGGAAAGAGCGGGGCTGGGCTTTCTCTCTTTTTCTCTGGTGTCTTCACATTCACACCAACACAGGTATCTTTAATTTAAAACTTCTCTGAGCTTCTTTTCTTTTTGTTCGCAGAATTATGCATCTGTTTATCATTTGGCCTTTGCTTTTAACTTTCTATCACCAGAAAACTCTAAATTCCTGACCACGGCATTTATAGCTTAAATTATCTCCTTACCTTTCTTTCTGCATGGTCTTCTCATTTCTTTCTTGTTTCCTTTGATTTTGCATTCCCTTTAAATTCTAGTTTCTCATTCTGTCTAATATAACTGATTCTAATTCTTCCTCACAGTCAACTTTCTTCATTTTTATTTCACTTTGGAGCAACATAATTTAGATGCTATGAACCTGTCTTTACTTTAATATAGTGTGTCCTATAAATAAGGCCAAAGAACCTTAACCAAATATATCAAATACGTATACATACACTGTAAATAACTGAAAATTCAAAGCAGTCAGTAAGACACAGGAGGCAACTTTATCCTTTAATAAATATAGCATGCTTTCTCTATCCCTAATGTTATCATCCTTGCTCCTATTCTAAATACCCGTTTAAGGCACTGTCATGCTCTTCTTTGGCTAATACACAGACATGAACTAAAATGAAAGGTTAATTAACTCTGGCCATGCTGTGGTTGCATTGAAGACGGTAGTCATGGACAACACTATCATGTATGACATAAAATTGAAGTTTTGTTCCCACTAAATTTTAGGTGGAAAGTTGCTATAGCTCAAATTTCATAGTTTCTGTTTCAAAAACAAAATGGAATTTTAAAAACAACACGTAAAAAAAGACTTTGTTACCTATATGATCATATAATAGAGAGAATTTCACATTAGCCATGTAGCTAACTTTTTTAAAGGTTGGTGATATTTAAGAAGATACTCTTGCCTTCATACTAGCTATGCAATACCAACGTATGTGTTATGCCTTATTATGGCTTATGTTTTACTATTACTCTCATTACTACTGTTGTCATTTTTCTCTCAAGAAGTTTTCATTTTTATTGCAAATGCTGACAATTATGTTTGATTGCCTCAGTCAAACATGTATGTTTAGTTATATTTTTATAGTACATATAAGCTATATTTTATTAAACCTTTTGCCTATTTCATAGGCTGCACACCTAAAGAAGACCTCAACTAAGTTATTTTACTGCACAGTATAAAATAGTATAAAATAAAGCAAGTGGAAATATTTATTTCTATGCGTATACCCTCTAAACAAATGGTGTCCTCTGTTTATGCGGAATATGTCTGCATGTAGCCAAAATGTAGGCAATCTGCATTCTCAGGGGCATTTTCAAACTGGCGTTTAGAGCCCAAGGAAATATTCTGTTTGGTATGTCCAGTCATCTGCTGGACATTGTCCTTATTCTAAAGCTTTTGTCTTGGGTGAGTTGAGGAAAAGAGGAAGCAGAGCAGAACTTCCACGATAGAGAAAAAGAAAAAAAAATGATCCAATTCCATTATTTTTGTAGGCTGAAGGCATTTAAAAGTTTGATTGCACGAAGTATTTTTTAACATTTTTAAAAAGAAGAAAAAGGAGGAGAAGGAGGAGGAAAGGAGAACAAAAGTAGTAGATATTTGCTTGGGGCATTCATCCTCTTAATGCAATGTGTTTGAAAATTTAAACTGTAAAATTATTTGGTTTATAGCTACATAAAATGTATAAAAGATTGGTGTAATCGTCCCAAAAGCTAAAATATATTACATAACCTTAAAAAAGAAAAAGAAATATGTATTGGTGGTTTCATCTTTTTTTCCTAATAGTAAAAACTTTATCTTCCTAGTTCAAGATATTTGGCATAATGATGTTGAATTCCTAAAAACGCCATGCCATTTAACTTCCTCGAAGTTATTGTTACAGTAATGTTAATAGCAACAACGACACATACAATCCCACACACTGTCAGTGGTTTCCAGCAATTTTATTCATCTCTCATGTAAATAAACAAAAGTTGTTGTCTTTTACAGGGAGGGTCAACTGGAGATCTGTTCCACATTCAGGCTGAAGGAGAAATGGCTAAGGGCACTACTGTCTCCAGAGTAGAGAGAGAGATGACAAAACCACTGGTGGCTCTTGAATTTTTTTAAAAAGGGGCATAGATCAGGACTATTCACAATTTGTTGACTAAATCAAGTCACTTGGTAAAGTTGCCTACTTTCTTTTTTTTTTTCTCTTTTTTTTCTCTCTTTTTTTTTTTATTTCAGCATACTATGGGGGTACAGATGTTTAGGTTACATCTGTTGTCCTTACCCCTCCTCCCCCCACCCCAAGTCTGAGCTTCAGGCATGTCCATCCCCCGCATGGTGCACATCGCACTCATTGTTCGTGCATATACCCGTCCCCTCCTCTCCCCTCGCCACTGCCCCACATCCAATAAATATTATTCTTATATGTGCACTTATATGTTGATCAGTTAATACCAGTTTGATGGTGAGTACATGTGGTGCTTGTTTTTCCATTCTTGGGATACTTCACTTAGCAGAATGCATTCCAGCTCTATCCAAAAGAATACAAGAGGTGCTACATCATCATTGTTTCTTAAAGCTGAATAGTATACATATACCACATTTTATTAATCCACTCATGTATTGATGGACACTTGGGTTGTTTCCACATCTTTGCAATTGTGAATTGTGCTGCTATAAACATTCGGGTGCAGGTGTCTTTTTTATAGAATGTCTTTTGTTCTTTTGGGAAGATGCCCAATAATGGGATTGCTGGATCAAATAGTACTTCTACTTGTATCTCTTTAAGGTATCTCCATATTGCTTTCCACAGAGGTTGTACTAGTTTGCAGTCCCACCAGCAGTGTATGAGTGTTCCTATCACTCTTCATCCAAGCCAACATTTATTGTTTTGGGACTTTTTGGTAAAGGCCAATTTCACTGGAAATAAGTGATATCTCATTGTGGTTTTGATTTACTTTTCTCTGATTAGAGATGTTGAGCATTTATTCATATGTTTTTTGGCCATTATTCTGTATTCTTTTGGAAAGTTTCTGTTCATATCCTTTGTCCACTTTTTGATAGGGATGTTTGATTTTTTCTTGCTGATTTTCCTGAGTTCTAAATAGATTCTAGTTATCAGCCCTTTATTGGATTTGTAGCATGAGAAAATTTTCTCCCATTCTGTAGGTTGTTTGCTCTTGTGACAGTTTCTTTGGCTGTGCAGAAGCTTTTTAATTTGATCAGGTCCCATTTATTTATTTTCGTTGTTGCTGTGATTGCCTTTGGGGTCTTCTTGCCTGCTTTCTACTGAGTGTGTCTCACACACCATAGTAAAGTCAAAATATCCTAAGTCAAACCATTGTAAGTCAGGAACCATCTGCAATTTAATCTACCCCAAGTATTTAAG
>CAUYSK010040945.1:0-25442 GCA_963575035.1 Avahi laniger | reverse complement strand
ATAACTGACTGGCTGTCCCCAAGCATCGGAGGTCTATAAACATGGAACCATTGGTTTTAGAAGCATCAGCCAGCAGAAAACCAGCCGCCTACCGGGGATGACCCTAATCATTTGGGGGGATGAACCAGTATAAGCCCATACATTTTTTTTTTTTTTTTGGGACAGAGTCTCACTGTTTTGCCTGGGCTAGAGTGCCGTGGCATCATCCTAGCTCACAGCAACCTCAGGCTCCTGGCCTCAATCGATCCTCCTGCCTCAGCCTCTGGAGTAGCTGGGACCACAGGCATGCGCCACCATGCCCGGCTAATTTTTTCTATATATTTTTAGTTGTCCAATTAATTTCTTTCTGTTTTTAGTAGAGACCGGGTCTCGCTCTTGCTTAGGCTGATTTCGTACTTCTGAGCTCAAATAATCCGCCCGCCTCGGCCTCCCAGAGAGCTAGGATTACAGGCGTGAGCCACCGCGCCCGGCCTAAGCCCATACTTTTAAATATTTTAAAATATTCTTTATTGCTTTTAAATTTTTTAAATTAAAAAGTAATGCAGTCTTATTATAAAAACAAGCACATTACAGAAGTGTATAACTGCAAACCATTTAGTGTGTGGTGTTCCAATTTTCTTCTATACATATAACATTGATTATTAAGATTTTTACAGAAATGGGATATTATTGCACTTAATGTTCTCTAAATGTGTATTTTTTTAAAAATATAATTGTGGCTGGGTGCGGTGGCTCACGCCTGTAATCCTAGCTCTCTGGGAGGCCGAGGCAGGTGGATTGTTTGAGCTCAGGAGTTCGAAACTAGCCTGAGCAAGAGCGAGACCCCGTTTCTAGTAAAAATAGAAAGAAATTAATTGGACAACTAAAAATATATAGAAAAAAAAAATTAGCCAGACATGGTGGCGCATGCCTGTAGTCCCAGCTACTCCGGAGGCTGAGGCAGGAGGATCGCTTGAGCCCAGGAGCCTGAGGTTGCTGTGAGCTAGGATGACGCCACGACACTCTAGCCCAGGCAACACAGTGAGACTCTGTCTCAAAAAAAAAAAAATGTAATTGGTAACTTATTTTAAGGAAGGAACAAGGTTCAGTGGGAAGAACACTGGGTCTGCCTCAGGGTTTGCATCTTGGCTCAGTGATATACTAGTTGGGCGACTAGTACTATAATAGCACACTAGCTGGGTGATCCTGGGTAGGTCACAGATCTTTCTAAGACTCAGTTTCCTGGTCTCTGAAATGGGCAGTGATACTTGTCCTTCTTTCTCACAAAGTGGTCGTGAGGATCCAATGGGATCATGTAAAAAAGTGCTCTTTGTAAACGATAACATATTACACAAATGTAAAGAATTTTTACTTAAACTTGTGATTTCAGTCTTCTTTTCCTTTTAAAATGCTTTGATTCGTATCAGTGAATACTTAACCTGGTGGCATCTTTCTCAGCAGTTTTCTTGGAGACAAATAGTAACTAGCCTGTTTTCCCCTTTTTTTCCAGGTCACTCCTGGAAGCAAGGCTGCTACAGCTAATTTATGTATCGGAGATGTAATCACAGCCATTGATGGGGAAAATACCAGCAATATGACACACTTGGAAGCTCAGAACAAAATCAAAGGCTGCACAGACAATATGACCCTCACGGTAGCCAGGTGAGGACTATGGAAACGTTTGTTCATTTTTGATCCCCTAGAAGCTGCCAGTGGGCAGGGACTGCATTTCCTGTTTCAGAATCCCGTCTTCCCCCAGCTCAGAGCCACCTATACTATAGGCATGCTGAGAGGTCTATGGAATTGCAATTTCAGTTTGCCTGTTTTCCTCTCAAATTTTCAAAGTGCTTCTTATGGTGTGGGCTTCTTTCTCTAAGGTATTACATCTGCATTTTCACTTGATCTAATACAACTAACCAATATTTTGAGTAAGTAAAATGAATTAAATATTGTTAGGTAAAATGAAATGAAAAGTTCTCCCCAGGAACTACTGAGAATCTACTTAGGATGCTGTTCCCACCGCTCTGTGCTGAGCAGTGGGTACCCTGCCAGGAGATTGCAGTAATGGAGAAAGACTTCAGCGCAGTAGCCGCAGGTGCTGAGTGTGACCTTAAGTACAGGGCAAGAGAGGAGAGCTGGGGCTGAATGGAGTGAGGAGAGCGCCTGGGAGTTGTAATTAGGGTAGAGTTTCCCCTTCGTTCATTTGGTCTTGGAAGGGGTCCTGCTAGGGCAGGATTTCAGGAATGATTTTGTTCAACCTTCAGTGACTCCCTGGTTCCTACTGGATCAAGTTCAGATTTCTTACTCTGATCATCTGTTAACCTGACTTTAAAGTTTTGCTAACCTTAGCTGTGACAACCCTTTGTCACGAGCCCGTTGTGCAGATTCTCACCTGTGACGTACATTTATCACTTTCTTCTGCCTTGTGCCACGGGAGCAGCGGGAGGACCAAGTGTGGGGGAATATGTCAAAATATTTTGTACCCTTCGGAGCCCTACCCCAGGAGAGATGCACCATGTCATTACTACCCCTCAAAAGCACGGCTACCCTTCTGCATGCCCATCTCAGTCCAAATCCTTTCCTTCAAGCCCTAGTTCAAGACATTCATTTGTCCATTGACTAATCGATTTTTGAGTCAACAGATTGAATAGGTACCTCTTATATATGTCTGGCACTGTGCTAGGTACTCTGATAGATACAAAGATAAGTACTGACATTCTCCGCAAGAGAGGAAACAGTGAAATGAAAACTGAGTCTACAGTAAGATCAGTGTGATTGGTACAAAGAAAATCCTTTACCAGCTCCAAAAAGGAGGCATTACTTTCATTTGAGCCAAATAAACTTCACAAATAAGTTGATTGCTTGGCCTGGACCAAGCACACTGGGCTGAGATAGAGGAGAAGCCCATTCCTTCCCGAGCAGAGGGGGGGCAGCGTGAGGCGTGCTCAGGAACACGGAGGAGGCCCTGAATGTTGGACATGGATGATACCACATTGGGGCTTTGGAGAGATCACACTGGTGGCTGGTGGAGGGTGAGGCTGATGGCAGGATGCTAGTTCAGAAGCTGGCAGTCCAGGCAAGAGGGGATGTTTTCCCAATCTGTTTTTAGTGTGTATTATTTATTTAGCATGAATGAAACGACAGCTTTGACAATCTGTTGCAGATCTGAACAGAAGATCTGGTCTCCTTTGGTGACGGAGGAAGGGAAACGCCATCCATACAAGATGAATTTGGCCTCTGAGCCCCAGGTAGGTACCTGCCCATCTTTGCCGCTGCTCTCACCACCCTGCACTTTCCTGCTCGTGACACTCTTTGGCATGGTCCCATTTTTCCTGTCTGCAGGCCTGGGGATAAGGCAGGGAGAGCCCTCCACTGTCGCTGCTGGGATCTGGCTCTCATTCAGTTCTTCCCGTACGGGAACTACTGGAGGAAAGGGCTGGAAACCCCCAGGGCAGTGATGCTGCAGCGTGGACTGGAAGCAGGGGTTAGGGAGGCGATGAGGGAAGTCTTCCTGCATGGAAGAGGGTTGGCGGGATCACGGTTCAGTCAGGGACCTAACTCAGCTCACTGTGGATTTCAGATACAAGCGAATCATGCCAGGGATGACAATAAGTTTAGACCCGAGGCCTGGAGCCTGAAGAAATGAGGGCGAAGTTGATAGTAAGCCCTGCTTCTCCCTGCTGTATCCCCCTATCTGGTTTCCATGAGCCTTGGGGTGGAAATCTCTATTTTTGTTACAGTGAAACTTACAGTAAGACTTTAAAATTACTAAAACAAAGTGGCAATTAATATTGGAAAATGTGGTAGGTAGTCCGTGCACAATTTCTCAGCTAGGTAGAATTTCCTGGGACAGTAGACTGTCCTAAGAGCCCATGTTTGTAAATAATCTTTCAGTAGTTAGATTATAGGTGATTTTATTTCTTTCTGCAAATAGTCTTATTTGCATCTTCTAAATTATCTACAGTGTGTGGGTATTCTTTTTAAAATAAGGAAAACAAACTTAAAGAACAATGTTTAGAATATTTTTGTAAAATTCCTCATACCTAACATGCTACTTGTCACAAGTATATGTCTGTTGGATACATTAATGAATTATTAATGATAACTTAATAAGTAAATTGATAATGACTTTTGAAAATTTTAGACTAGCTTGTGATTGTTATACATTTAACTCCAGTTGAAGATTTGAAATTTAATTTTTTTTCTAAATTTGGGATACTATTTAGTTTTTATGGTGAATCAAGATATAATCAAAAGGTAACATATAGCTAGCTATCTTTTATACATAAAACAAAAACTTGTATGAAATGGAACTCACTTGGTATATTAGTGTATGTAAATTGAGTGGTTTGGATATAAGTCATATTTTCTCAAATAGCTTCCATTAAATTTTCAGAAATGCAGTCATACAGAATTATTTCCATTAAGATAATAAAAATCATACTTGAGAATCCCAAGAGTCATTTTAAGGACCATTTTGCATCTGCCATTTCAAAACTGACATGAAGGCTGGCTGCGGTGGCTCACGCCTGTAATCCTAACACTCTGGGAGGCCGAGGCGGGTGGATCGCTTGAGGTCAGGAGTTCGAGACCAGCCCGAGCAACAGCGAGACCCTGTCTCTACCAAAATTAGAAAGAAATTAGCTGGACAACTAAAAATATATATATAAAAAATTAGCCAGTCATGGCGGTGCATGCCTGTAGTCCCAGCTACTCCGGAGGCTAAGGCAGAAGGATCTCTTGAGCCCAGGAGTTCGAGGTTGCTGTGAGCTATGATGACGCCATGACGCCACGGCACTCTAGCCCAGGCAACAGAGTAAGACTCTTGTCTCAAAAAAAAAACAAAAAAAACCAAAAAAAAAAACCAAAAAAACAACATGAACAAATTATTCTATGCAACTCCTCTTAGGAAAGTTCATAAAATGGCACTCTGTCTGTAAACTGGTAGTTGTGTAAACTTATTTAAGACATGCCACAGTTAATTTCAATTTCCCTGGGAGTTCTCAGCCACTTCATTAAATTTACTATAAATGTTAAATTTTAATGTGTTATGTTTTCATATATTTTATAACCCATAAGGAATGATTTTGTTTTGATTTGGCTTTTCCGAAATCCTAGCTTTCATGTAAATAAGATAATCATGTGAATTTTTGTTATACTTTTTATTTGTATTATACTTGAATTTTCATCCTAAACCTATAATCTAGTTACCTGTATTAATTTTTGAAGGTAGTTATCTTCAGATTAAAAAAAAACTCAAATACTTTAAAATTTCACACGAGTATATTTTTCTTTTGATTCCAGTAATTCTTTATTCATATGAAAAACTTCCCAACTGTAATTTTTCCACTTCCAGCCATTCTAAAATAGAGGACGAATGAGTAAGAGCAGAGTTGATCTATAAAAAAAGATCTGTTAGTTCATGTAATGCCAACCAACACCCCAGCTTATCTGAGGTCAGCGTAGTTACACACCTAGTTTGTATTTCCTCATTACTGAGTTTCCTTGGAGACTGATAAATACAAAGCCCAAACAATTACATCATCCCTTCCAAAAGGCAAGCCCTGAATCTGCCTGCCTTCTGGGAAGACCAGTATTCACATGAGGGTAGAGATATTCCTTTTATGTACAAACCAGATGCATTCTTGAAATAGTCTCTGTAAAGTGAAAATAGGAATTTTCAATCTGAATTTTCATTGACTTCCATTCTAATTGGAAATGTGTCTTTGAAGGGAGAAGGGAACAGACCCTGGTTGAATGTGTACCATGTGCCGGGCACTGTGCTTGGCACATTAATATGTCACACTGAGTCCTTTTGAAGAAGGCTTTTATTTTATTCTTTTTTTTCCGAGACAGAGTCTTGTTCCATCACGCTGAGTAGAGTGCAGTGGTGTCATCATAGCTCACTGCAACCTCCAACTCCTGGGCTCAAGCGATCCTCCTGCCTCACCTTCCCGAGTAGCTGGGACTATAGCCACATGCCATGATGCTTGGCTAATTTTTCTGTTTTTTTTTGTAGAGACGGGGTCTCGCTCTTGCTCAGGTGGTATCTTGAACTCCTTAGCTCAAGCAGGCCTCCCGCCTTGGCCTCCCAGAGTGCTAGGATTACTGGAGTGAGACACCGCACTCGGCCTATTTTTTTCGTTTTAAAGATGAGAAATGAGTTCAGGGAGCTGTCACTTGCTCAAGACCAAACAGGAAGTGGCAGAATAAAATTGAGCCAAGACAGACAAATAAAGGCTCTTCCTTGGTGCTCAGCCTTTCTCTGCTGCTCCTTGGATATGGAGCCCGTCCGGGCTGCAGCTGGGCCACACTGTGCATGTGCTGTAGCATATGTGACTGACAGTCCCGGGCTGCCCATCTGTAAATCTGCTCCGTCTTCACGACCATGTCTTTAAAGACTACATATGATTCTTTTCGGTAGTTGTGCCATAAAATTTACTTAATCATTCTTTGATTACTGCTAAAATTTTTTTCGTAGATAGCTATACTTCCCCTTTTGTGAATTATTTGTGCAGACTTAGCTTTTGTCTAATGCAAAGTGAACTGAACATAATTTGTGCAGTAAAAACCTCACTGATTCCGATTTGTTGAAGAGGACATCAAGGTGAATAATGAAAAAGAAATCTTAGTCGTAAAATATTTTCATGTTGTCTTTTATTTTAAATTAGTACGCAATAAATTAAGCATAATGCATGCATAATACTTTTAAAGAAAGCATAAAAGACTTGAAGATTTAACAAAAAAGGAGGTAAAAAAAAAAAAAAGGAAGAACAACAGAGGAACTGTTTTTGGGGCAGCTGTTCTGGGCCTGGGTGTTTAGGAAAGCGATCAGCGTTCAGGAAGATTTTCCTGGGAACCCAGAAAATACAGCACACGCTGAGTTTAGCAGCCTTCCCAGAGCACGCATCTCCTGGAAGCCATGGATTGATTGATCCAGAACACCCAAGCAGAAACACCTTGCTAATGAGCAAAGCTGTGATTTTTAAAAACGAAATGTTAGTTTAAAAAATGTTTTTTTGTGTTTGTAAAGCAGCGCTAAGATGTAACTGTAGTAATCATTCATCTGACTCCTAGCAGGTCCAGGGTAGGGGTGTAGGGCACTTTCTCAAATTACGGAAAGAGGGGAATGAGAACACAAGGAACTCAAAGTCCTTTGTACCAGGTATCCTCTGACCTTCTGTCTGATTAGCCTTGTCTTCCTCCCGCAATAGATCCTGAATCCCCTTTATACCCCTCTGCAGGAGGACTGAGACCCTCTCTGCCTAGCCAGCAGCTGCCTCCCCCAGTGGCACCACAACCCCCTTATCTTGCTGGTCTAACCTTTCTGGAGAATTTATCACCACCTTTTATCATCTTGTGCTCTGCACTGACCAAGTGACTGCATGTTCCTTTCCTCCTAGTACCTTAATCCCTCTGGAATGTGCCCTGAAGGGTTTTTCGGCTGACTTGGATCCTGACAATCCAAGGCATAAATTGGGGGTGGGGGTCCTGCCCAGATGTGCCCCAGGAGATCAGGCTTTGCTGGGCCTCAGGGAAGAGTCAGAAAGCAGAGCTGATTCAGAGGGTGTGAACTGGCATAGGTGCCCAACTCGTGAAACTTTCCCAGGCGCTGTCCCCGTGTCTCGGTGGATCCATCAGAGCCCCTTGGCCAAAGTTTGGGTTGAACCAGGGCCATTGTAGCTCAGCTGGAGCACCTCTCCCTGACACTCAGCCTTCACTGCCCATCATGGGGTGTGCATTGGATGCTCCCCTTGATTTCTTCTCCGACCCCTGCATGCAGGAGATCCTGCACATAGGAAGCGCCCACAATCGGAGTGCCATGCCCTTCACCGCCTCACCTGCGTCCAGCACTGCCCCCAGGGTCATCACGAACCAGTACAACAACCCAGCTGGCCTCTACTCTTCTGAAAACATCTCCAACTTCAACAACGCCTTGGAGTCAAAGACAGCAGCGAGTGGGGAGGAGGCGAATGGCAGACCGTAAGTAGACCCCGGAGTCCTCTTCCGGACCGGTTCTGGGAGACTTTTCATGCCAGGATCAGGTCGGTCTGGGCAGGTGGAAGAAGGTTGACCACTACTCCAGGGAGAAAAATGTCTCCATTAGCAGAGTACTTTCTGTGTTCATTTTCTTTTTTTTTTTTTTTTGAGACAGAGTCTCACTCTCTTGCCTGGGGCGAGTGCTGTGGCATCAGCCTAGCTCACAACAACCTCAAACTCCTGGTCTCAAGCAATCCTACTGCCTCAGCCTCCCGAGTAGCTGGGACTACAGGCATGTGCCACCATGCCCGGCTAATTTCTTCTATGTATATTTTTAGCTGTCCAATTAATTTCTTTCTATTTTTGGTAGAGGTGGGGTCTCACTCTTGCTCAGGCTGGTCTCGAACTCCTGAGCTCAGAACAATCCGCCCACCTCGGCCTCCCAGAGAGCTAGGATTACAGGCGTGAGCCACCGCGCCCGCCCTGAAATGGGTTCTTGGCAGGAAGCTTTAGGCCTTCCACTAAAGAGTTACTCCTCTCTTTACTCTCCAGTGGGGCTGTGAAGTGAGTGTGGGACACATCCCTTTCTCAAAGGAGTTTCCAGCTAGGGAAGGGCCACAGATTTCCATGCTCCAAGGTGCTAGGTGTTAAAAAAAATACATATAGCATGCTGCAGGGTATAATTCTGGGCCTTACAGCTTGGGTTTTTACGGGTAGTAAGTCTTAAAGACGTGTCTCTCCTAACCGGATTCAATAGAAGAGATGGGGCCTGGTAGGAACTGACCTGCCCTCAGAGCTATTCAGGTGGGGCCAGGCCAGTGGTGACACCTCCTCCAGTGAAAGGTCTTGGATTGTTAGGGTTGGCTGGACATTCAGAAAACCTTTGTCCAGGCCCAAGAAAATGGATGGGGAGGCAGGTTCCGGGTGAGAGGAGTGGGGCAGGTCAAGAGGTGAGTTCTTGACAGAGCCTTACCATTGTTGGCTTACATGGAATTGGGGGTTACTTCTTCAATCAGTTTGATATCTGACTGCATGCCACTCCCAATCCCAAAGGGCTACTAATAGAGGGAGGCAGGGTTTCCTATCTGTCTCTTTGTGAGGAAGTGACTAGCATGGCACTTACCTCTTTGCCTTGGCAGGCTTTAGAACTGGCAAGGGCATCTTCAGGAGCCTGGGCAGCAGCAGGGAAGGACTGTCCTGTCTGTACCTACTTGTCTCGTGCCAGATTGGCAGGATGAGTGGAAGTGTGCTGGAGCTTTCTATGCCTGTGTCCTTGGTGCCTCTCCTGTCATGTTCTTGGCATGGTGAAGATTTTGTTTCTCTGTTAGAACCTGGCGGGCTACACAGGCTATGCCCACATTGGTGGTACAGAGAAGCTGAGGCATCAGGAGTCCACAGTGGCCACTGTTGGAAGTGTTTCCTGGCAGTATGGGCACTCCCATCTTGTGGGGCAGGGTCCCAAGCATATGTGTAGCCTTCTTCTAGAGGGCTTTCCCATCTTCCCCCAAAGTGGAGCCTCCAAGGGTCTGCCCTATGGAATCAGTAGACTCTAGCCTATGCCATACCCATGAGGGCTGTTTCTTCTCTTTCTCTTCCTGCAAGGACCTTGCTAAGTCTCTGCTGTAATACGGGTCTTGGTGGCTTTGGGGATTCTTTTGGGAAGGAGGATATTAGAGTCAGGAGGGGTACACTGACCCAAGTCAGCCCTGCTTCCTGGGCTGAGAGCCAAGGGAGGTGCTGAGTTCCAGCCTTCCCTATAGACCCTTGCCAGGAGGCTCAAGACAGTCCCCTAAGCAGGAGGGGGAGAATAACCCTCTCCTTGGATGTGATGCCAGTGCCAGACAGAAACTCACATCTCCAGGGACTTGCCATTCTACCCATCTGCTCTAGAGCACCAGCTCCACCCACCCTTAGGCACCACCCTCAGAACCACTCCTGGTGACTGGCCTGGTAGGCAGTCTGGCAGATACCCAGCTGGCCTTCTCAGCCTAGAGGTGCTTCAGCGATGGAGGGAAGACTCTGTAGCCTTTGGGTTCTCATTCTGATGGCAGAGTGAGCCCTAATCCAATTCCTGGGGAGCCCCAGGCTCTGCATGGGGACGGGGGAAACATGGGATTCTGGAGGAGAAATCTAAGTGGTAGGGGGAGAAGTCAGCCTGTTGTGGAGGGGTGTAAGGCATGAGCCAAGCCCAAACCCAGAGTGACCTTGTCCTCTCTCTTCTGGCCCCAGGCAACTGGCCTTGAAGGCCCTCAATGAGCGACTGAAGAGAGTGGAGGACCAGTCCGTCTGGCCCAGCATGGATGATGATGAAGAGGAGGCCGGGGCCAAGGTGGACAGCCCCCTGCCCTCAGACAAAGCTCCCATGCCCCCAGGGAAGGGGACTGCACCAGAATCCAGTCTAATCACCTTCGAGACAGCTCCCCCGAAGCTGTAACTCCAGACCACCTTGAGTGTAGCATCTCCTCTCCCAAACCTCCCTTGACACCCTCTCAGCTACTCCAGGGCACTGGCCGCTCTGAGGAGAGGGAAGAAGGCCTGCTGGGGGTTTCCGTGGCCTTCTGCTGTTTCTCGCCAACACTACCCAGGACTCTTGCTACCTGGTTCCAACTCCAGACAACCACTATGCCAGGCATGGGGCCCCTGAGGCATGAGCCAGTCCAGGCCCCCATCTGAGGTAGACTGTACCTCAGCAGAAAGCCCCAAGCAAATGGTTGCAAGGACACCGGTGCCACAGCTCCTGGGCCAGCCCTTACATCTGAAACTGATTGCTGAGAGCCCTGAGCCAAGGCAAAGATTTGCCAAAAATGTTCTGGGGGCCCAGCCAGTGCAAGAGCCAATGCAGGCCTGCACATCCCTACCCACCCCCGGAAAGACTGTTCATGTCGGGATTTCTTGTTTCCCTCTGCTGTGGCGTGACTGCTTCTGAGCCAGAACAGCCACAGTTCCCAGGGATTTTCTACAGGACCACTTGAGCGGGCAGCCAAGCCCAGCCTCGCAGTATCAATAAAGCAGTTCTTTGAGGTATGACTCCTGGGCTCTGTCAGGCCACCTTGTGCAGCTCCATCATCACACTCAGCTGCAAAGTTAGATGGGGATTTTATTCCGGGTTCAAAGGCTCAGTCCCCAAGGTAACTCCAGCTGGATAAGAAGCCCATTACCCCAGCTCCCCTTCCCCCTACCACCACATGCCTACTGCCAAGCACCTTCCCAAAGCTGTCACCTTAGATCATTACCCCTTTTTTTCCCTCACTCTCTAATCCCCAGTCAGGGAGGCCCTCTGCCCCTCCCCAGAGGATCTGGTGGTTGACAGCCTCTCTATTGTAAGTTGTTTTTATCCATGGCTCACCTTCAAGACACAGTGCTTGGTGCCTGACACCAATGGAGACAACCCATGTCCAGCTCCCGTCCTGTCATTGTGTCTATGGAACCACCACAGTCTAAAGACTCCAGCATAGTGGGCAGCTGGGAGATGGGAAGGACACATAGCTGTACCATTCACCACTATAGCTGCAGGGTCTGCTAGGGCACCCTGGCTGGCATGGGAAGCTCAGCAGCCAGATCCTGGAGACTTGTGCTAGGAGAGCTTCAGCCCTTCAGTGAGCAGCCAGGGACAGGAAGTCCCCATCTTGCCCAGCCGCCCGTTTTCTTATGCTGATGGCATCAACAAGAACCATCCCCAACTCTGGGCTGCTCCTTCCATCAGTCTTTTCAGTCTCTTTTTTTTTATTTTATTTTTTCTCCTGAAATTTCTGGACATACCAGTACAAGTGTGAGCTGCATTGCTGGGGAGGCAGTCTTGCAAACCCAACTTCATCCAGATGCATGATCTGTATGTTTCTCCGGGATGATGGAAAGAATAGAAGGAAAAGGGAGACACTCTAGCATAAGAAGCAAAAATATCACACATGGGTCTTCTACTCTTGACTGAGCCAGTGCCTGAGATGTCCAAGTCAGCTGAAAGAGTCCAGGGGGTCCCAATAGTAAAGGGCAAATCCAGGTCTCCCCTGTGCTGGGAGGAGCTCATGGTTGGATCCTTTTACGGTATAGGTAGGCATTGCTCACCTGGTTCATAATGACCAAGCTGGTGAGGACAGGGCATAGCACAGCCAGGTACCAGGCTCCGCCAGTGACAGTGGCAGTGAACCAGAGTGAGCACATGCCCAACAAGAGGCTGGCACTACCCAGCAGGTAGCCCACCAGCCCAGAAGTGGCATGGTATAGCTTCAGCTTTGCCAGGGGCCATCGGGGCAGCAATTTGGGGTAGAGTAGCCCCACCCCACCGCAGCACTGCAGCCCTGCCCACAGCACAGCTAGCAGCCCTGCCTGCCCATGCCGTGTGGCCAGATGGGCTTTGCCAAGTTGCTCTTTGTGGAGGATGACAAGGCTGAAGCCCAGCAGTGCACATAGCAGGGCCAGAAGCTGCAGCACCCAGTGGCAGCGTGCTCGGCCCTTCCGTGAGAGGAAGCGCAGCAGTGAACTCTCAGGAGAGAACACCAGTAGTGCCTCGGTCATCAGGAAGGAGAACTGAGGAGACAGGATGGGAAACTCAAGTGAGGGTGCTGCCCCAGCAGAAGGAAAAAGAGCTCTAGATAACTTCCTAAGCTGTCAGTGAATCTGGACTGATAACCTTTTTTTATTATCTTCCCATTGACAAGACTATCCATTTGGTGGGCAAGAATAGAAAACTCCATCTGGGACGGTATATCTTTCCTGAGTAAACAGAGGTGTCTCTCCACACTTCTTCCTAGGTGCTATTCTGAAATGGCATCTCTGCCATGTTACCCAGCAAACACAAGGTTTAGATTGTGGCAGTTATAAATGATTCACAAGCTTTGTTTCCCTATCATGGGGCTAGATACAATTTCTTGGCAAGATTTGGCCACATGGGTGCACTGTTTCAGAGAAAGTTAAGTGCAGCACCATAAATTAAGGTACAAAGGGACAGAGGTACATCCAAATGCAATCTCTCAGCTTCCTGCCTTGAAGTAGGTAAAGCCTCATTTTGTGCTTAGACAAACATGCATTTTTCCTGGGTTTTGAATATTCTGGTTCAAGTCTCGGATATACATCACAGGCAGGAATTGGAGCATGCAACTCCTCCAAAAGAATATTAAGTGTCAACAAGGATTAGAGGTTGCCAGGGCCACCACCCATGCCCATGTTCCCACCCCTAAGAGTTGCCCACTACTTACAGCCAGGGACATAAGCACGGGGTGCCAGGAGAACAGGCCTAGAATAAGAAAAGGAGACCTCGTGGGGCTGAGGCAAGAAGAAACCAGTCATAACAATCCTTAAAGGCTGAAGAATACCGGTAGTCCATCACCCAAGGAGGTGCTGCCAAAATGCAAGCTGTCTCTTGCTGAAACAAGCTGATCCCACACCTATCCATTCTTCGCAGCCTCTTCCTAGATCAGAGGCCATGCTTTGCCTCTCCTCTGGTAGTCCTCCCATCTTCCTCAGCACCTCCCGAGAGGCAATCACATGGAGCACCCACACAAGGAAAGAGAAACCAGGTACTCTGTGGGGCCTGGCCAGGCTGGCAGAACCTCCACACCCAACTGCACCATCCACACATCCCTCCAGCACAGAATATCCCTCAGCCAACCTTCAGCCAGCCAGGCCTGTTACCAGGAGTTATGCCCAAGGCTTCTACTGCCCCTGTTCCCCAGGAAAACTGACCTTGCCCTCTCCAGAAGTCAACTATGAATTCTACTTACTGGAGCCAGGCCTGGCAAGCACAGCCACAAAGATGGTAAAGCCCAGGGCCACAAAGTGGGCGGCAGCCCCAGAGGCAGTGCGCAGAGCTCGGTAGATGTGTGACTCGGTCTCCGCAGAAAGGGCCATGGTCAGCCGGGCTGGCGACTGTAGCCTGAAAGCATAGTAGTGTGGGCAAAAGTCTCAGGTGCCACTGTCCACTCCTCTCACTGGACAAAAGGTTGCAGGGCAGGAATGCCACCCTTTTCCAAGAAGTTATGGTAGGAACCCTACCAAGACCAGCACTAGGAATAGTCACAACATGCTAGTCGAAGACCGGCGGCCTGTCAGCGTGTACCTTTATCTGAACCGGTACTAATAATCCTGCTCCACCTTCCAGGCAGGATGCGCAAGGCCATGGAAGACTACAAATCCCAGCGTGCATCACGCCGTCACCGACGAGAGCGCCACCTGGGAGGGCGTGGAGCACCATGGGGATTGTAGTCCCCAGCTCCGGTCCCAGTAACAACGTGAATCCCTTCGCGCACTGCCTCCCTAAATGCCGCTGGCATGCTGCCCCTCCATGCTAGGGATCTGCCTGCCTCACCCACAGCGCCGCCCTGATGCAGTGGTTTTCTCCAAAGAAAGCTGGATATTCAGGGCCCTGCCGCGCACGCCGCCGCTTCGTCGCGGAGGCACTTCACTTCCGGGTGCGATGTCTACCCACCCTGCACTTCCTGAGACGAGCCCCTCACCTCCCCAGCCACGCCTCTGAGTCGCGCTGCGCAGGCGCTATTGAGACGACGGCTTCGCTGGCTTGTGCGCGCTTAGTCCTGCGTGACCCGGCGGCCCAAGCCTGCGGGCTGTCTCCGACAGGTGTTCCCAGGGGTGGGGCGCCTCTGCATGCTAGGGACGAAGAGCTACGGATCCAGGTCCTGCTAGCATCATGGGCAGCGGCTGCCGCATCGAATGCATATTCTTCAGCGAGTTCCACCCCACGCTGGGACCCAAGATAACCTATCAGGTGCCACCTGGGCTCACGGGACTGGGCGGGGAGACAGGCGTTCTCGGAAGCTCAGCCGGCTGCCTGGAGGCGGTAAATCCCCGTGCTGCATGCAGGCACACCACTCCTTCATTCGCGAACAACCGTGAGCCGAGAAGATACTCAGACCCAGGTCCCCGGCTCCTGGTGTGGCGGGGTGGGAGGACATAGCGCACATAGGCAGTGTTGGTAGGAAGTAGGACTGTGGGGGAGCCGATGGGTAGCCCATGAATATCCCTGGATTAAGACTTAAATGAAGCATAGGAAATTAGGTGAGGGAGGAGAGAATGTTCCAGATAAAGGGAACAGCATATGTAAAAGCCAGGAAGCAGATGAGAACACAGCGTGTGTTTGGAAACATAAAATAGTAGTAGGCCTAGGTGGATGGGAGTGAAGGAAACGCTGGAGAACAGGGCTTGGGCCTGGGGTGAGGAGGGTACCCTTTGTACTACACCTACTACCCATGTCCACTGAGGAGCCTGTTGCCACATACACCCCTCCCCCAGGTTCCTGAGGACTTCATCTCCCGGGAGCTGTTTGACACAGTCCAAGTGTACATCATCACCAAGCCAGAGCTGCAAAACAAGCTCATCACTGTGTGAGGCCCTAGCTGAGGGTGGGGGGGATTCCCAGGAGAAGGGAATAGGCTTGGGGGCAGGCCTGACTCTTTTCCACCCATCCAGCACAGCCATGGAAAAGAAGCTGATCGGCTGCCCTGTGTGCATTGAACATAAGAAGTACAGCCGCAATGCCCTCCTCTTCAACCTGGGCTTTGTGTGTGATGCCCAGGCCAAGACCTGTGCCCTCGAGCCCATCGTTAAAAAGTTGGCTGGCTACCTGACCACACTGGAGGTCTGCAAATGATATGGGCTTGGGTGTATAGGCAGGCAGAGTTGGGGAAAGTGTTCCCATGTCTCCAAAATCCCCCAGACCTGGGACCCTGCTAGCCATCTGGGGACCCAGACAGGGCAGCCAGCCATGTACCCACCATGCCCGTACTCTATCCAGCTAGAGAGCAGCTTCGTGTCCACGGAGGAGAGCAAGCAGAAGTTGGTGCCCATCATGACCATCTTGCTGGAGGAGCTAAATGCCTCAGGCCGGTGCACTCTGCCCATTGGTATGGCCCAGCCTCTGCAAGGACTGCAGAGGGGTAGAGGAGGGATGGAAAAGTGGCAGGGGAAAGTAGGGGAGAAGGACAAGACATGTCAATGAACTGGTGGCCACAAAATAGCCATGGGCTGAGGTGTTGATGTCCAGGGTCTGGTGCATGATGGGGATGGGGGAGCCAGTAGAGCTCTCCAGCTCTGCCCCTTGGGCATATTCCTTTCCCCCTCTGGACCTCAGTTTCTCGCTCCATAAAAGGGGAAGATTGACCCTGCTCAGAGCCACCTGACTGCCTCAAGGGATGCTGGGAGGCCTGGATGGTAATTGAGAGCCACTTAGAAGAAGTGGCACTGAGGATATGGGTGGGGCCCCTGCAGATGAGTCCAACACCATCCACTTGAAGGTGATAGAGCAGCGTCCAGACCCTCCTGTGGCCCAGGAATATGATGTGCCTGTCTTTACCAAGGACAAGGAGGAGTTCTTCAACTCACAATGGGACCTCACTACACAACAGGTATGCCATCTCTCCCTGGGTATCACCTAGGGCTGGCCACGGCCCTGGCCTCATCTTTACTTCCTCTGACCCTGCCCTACTCTGCCCAGATCCTGCCCTACATTGATGGTTTCCGCCACGTCCAGAAGATCTCAGCTGAGGCAGACGTGGAGCTCAACCTGGTGCGCATTGCTATCCAGAACCTGCTGTGAGTGGGACTACAGTCACATCCAGTACAAGGTCACAAGCCAGGGAAGAGCCAGGGGCCCTGAGTATGGGGGCTGGGAAGGCATAGTCCTCAGAAGCTGAGCACACCTGTCTCTCTCAGGTACTATGGCGTTGTGACACTGGTATCCATCCTCCAGGTAGGTGAGTCTCAGGTATGGTTAAGTGGAGTGAACCATATGGCTGGGCCAGACCAGGGCTATATCAGTTTCCCAAGCCACTCAATCGGGTCCCTGTGTCTTCTTTTACCCTCTAGTACTCCAATGTGTACTGCCCAACGCCCAAGGTCCAGGACCTGGTAGACGACAAGTCCCTGCAGGAGGCATGTCTATCCTATGTGACCAAGCAAGGTAGTAGTAGCTCTGGGGGAGGCCATCGAGGGGAGGGCAGGGCCACCTGACAAGCTGAACCCTGGCATCCACAGGGCACAAAAGGGCCAGTCTCCGGGATGTGTTCCAGCTGTACTGCAGTCTGAGCCCTGGCACTACTGTGCGAGACCTCATTGGCCGCCACCCCCAGCAGCTACAGCATGTTGATGAACGGTCAGAGGGGGATCCCTGGAGCATGAGGGGATTACCTGAGAGAAGGTAGACCCCCTGTGTCTTTCAGGAGCCCTGGGTCAGAGAGGAAGCAGGGGATGATTGCAAGTGAGCAGAGTCACATGGCACTGCTAGTCCAGGCAGGTGTCCTGGAGTTGATGGGCTTGGAGGCCAGTCTGGCCACTGAAGGGAAGACTGCAGGAAAAGGTTGGCCTGGCTGGAAGGAGGCCTGGCCAGGGCATCACCCCTCTCTCCCCTGACCCTTACCCTAGGAAGTTGATCCAGTTTGGGCTTATGAAGAACCTGATTCGGCGACTACAGAAGTATCCCGTGCGGGTGTCTCGGGAGGAGTGGAGCCACCCTGCTCGGCTTTACACAGGCTGCCACAGCTATGATGAGATCTGCTGCAAGACAGGTGGAGGCAGGCAGGGCAGTCAGGGTGGGGTCAGGGCAGGGTGGCCAACCAAGGCCACTGACTTCACTTTGACCACCCTACCCAGGCATGAGCTACCGTGAGCTGGATGAGCGGCTTGAAAACGACCCCAACATCATCATCTGCTGGAAATGAGGCTGGTGGTGGCCGGATAGGCACATTGTTGTGGCTACTACCTCCTGCTAAGTCCTGCATGCTACATGGAGCTAGACCAGTAGGCTAATTCATACTGTGTGGAGGCTGGTCTTAGTTTTGTAAATAAAGTCATGCATTTCAACCTACCTTTACTGAGTACTGCCTCTGCCACAGGGCACCCAGCAGTGAACGAAATAGCCCCAAGCCTGGCGTGCTGGAGCGCCATCTGGTGGGTAGGACTGACAATGGACAAGTAAGGGTGCCCGCTGCCAATTACAAACTGAAATAAACAGCCAGAAATAGAGATGTGAGAAAGAGTGATTTGGGGCCAGGTGTGGTGACTCGCACCTGTAATCCCAGCACTTTGGGAGGACGAGGCGGGAGGATCGCTTGAGGCCAGGAGTTCCAGACCAGCCTGGGCAATATAGCAAGACCCTCCCTCCAGCTCTACAAAAACATTAGCCAGGTGTGGTGGCATGTGCCTGTAGTCCCACCTACTCAGGAGCCTAAAGGAAAGGGAATGTTTGAGCCCAGGAGTTCGAGAGGCCTGGGCAACAAAGTGAGACCCTATCTCTTTAAAAAAAAAAAAAGATGGCAACAAGGACTGCTCTGGATTAGATGGCCAAGAAAGACCCCACTGGGATGACATAAACTGAACCCTGAAGGAAAAATAGTATTCCAGGCGACGATGCAAGTGTAAAATCCTGAGGCAAAAACCTCTTTGGGATGTATGGGATGAACCCAAGGGAGGCCCATGGGGTTTGAACGTAGGAGGCAAGGGAAGAAAGCCAAGAATTGAAGCCCCAAGTTAGGAGAGAGGGCAGGAAGTAGATCTTGCAGAGCTGCTAGGCTGCAGCTTCAGACCTACTATTTTCAGTGCCAGAGGAAGCCACAGAGCCACTCTCGTGTGAGGGAGTAATAATGTCTGATGTAAACCTTTGAGACTCCTGGCAGCTCCTGAGGGTCAAAAGCGGAAGTAGGTCCAGTGAAAGGCCGCTGCAGTTACACCTAGGAGAGCTAATGCAGTCTGGATTCGGATGGAGAGAAGTTGGCTCTGGGCAATATTTCAGGAGTAGAGCCAACTAATGGAAATATGGGAACTAGGAAGCCATGAGAAGGAGCACCGAGTGGGCCAAGATGCAGGAGGAGCTGGTTGGGGGTCAGGGTTACTTGACTTGACGTCCAAGAAGTCTAGGCCACAGGAGTCCGGAGCTCAGGAGAGACTCGGAGGCAGCAGCCTGTTGTGAAGGACAGAGGTCTGGGAATCCAACAAGGTTGCTATTGGCAGCCAGGCAGGTGAAGCGGGCTGGGAACCAGTCCCGACCCTGGGCAAGCCGCCGGCGGGGGCGGGGCTGGGGCCGGGCTGCACTGCGCAGACGCAAGCTAACCCGTTTCTATGGCGACAAGGACCCACGCGCCCCAACCGCCCCACAACTGTCCTGTCCCAGACTTCGGCCCCGCAGGAGTCCGTCGTCCCCGAGTTTGTCGGCACCCCGTCCCGGCTGCTGTCCGAAGTCAGCTGCACCTCAGCCCCAACATGGGTGACATGGAGCTGCTACTGCCCGGGGAAGCTGACGTGCTGGTGCAGCGTCTGCGCAGCTTCCAGCTACGGGAGATGGGCTCCGAAGGGTGAGGCACCTGGGTCAGATGTAGTCACTGGGTCATTGTCCTTGAGTGGGGGAGCTTGGGCCTTACACTGGGGAGAGGGTTACCCAGTGTGAAGGAGCCCCCAGGTGGTGAGGCAAAGCTCTCCGAGATAGGAGTATGTATATATGCGTCTCCCAGGCCCTCAGGATAAGGTTAGGCTTCAGTAGGATTCAGCCCCCATCCTCCTAATGCCCACATGTGCACCCAAATGCACATACACACCCTCTGGGGCAGGTGGAACCAGCAGCATGAGAACCTGGAGAAGCTGAACATGCAAGCCATCCTTGATGCCACGGTCAGCCAGGGCGAGCCCATTCAGGAGCTGCTGGTCACCCATGGGAAGGTACTTCAAGGTCACAGGCAGGGTTCCTGCTTTCCTCCCCACACCCTCTCTACCCCTCAGGATCACCCTAGGTGTGTGCTCTTCCCTCTGGCCTGGTACACCTGTCCTCCCTAAAGGGGAAAGAAGATTGTGTTACACATTTCATTTTGTACTCCTATTGGACAGGACCCTGGTACACCAGGCTGGGTGCAGGGCATGGGTCGATTAGGGTCATGGATCCTAGAACAGCCTAACCTTTGTGGGGAAAGCCCAAGTGCTAAAAGCATCCCTGAATTGACTGTAAGGCCAGAGGGAGCCCAACTGAAGTGGGAGTGGGACTTTGGCACAGAAAGAGGCAGCCTTGCCAACATGAGAGGGGGAGTTAGAAACCAGGGAGATACCTGGCTGCAGCATGGGCCAGGGAGTGGCACCAGTAAAAGATCTGAGATATCAGGCCGGGCGCGGTGGCTCACGCCTGTAATCCTAGCACTCTGGGAGGCCGAGGCAGGCGGATTGTTTGAGCTCAGGAGTTCGAGACCAGCCTGAGCAAGAGCAAGACCCCGTCTCTACCAAAAATAGAAAGAAATTAATTGGACAGCTAAAAATATATAGAAAAAAAAAATTAGCCGGGCATGGTGACGCATGCCTGTAGTCCCAGCTACTTGGGAGGCTGAGGCAGTAGGATTGCTTGAGCCCAGGAATCTGAGGTTTCTGTGACTAGGCTGACGCCCCGGCACTCACTCTAGCCAGGGCAACAAAGTGAGACTCTGTCTCAAAAATAAATAAATAAATAAATAAATAAATAAATAAATAAAAATAGAAATTGATATGGAGAAATAAATGTTAAAATCAGGATATTAACTTTACAATTAATCTTAACTCTGAGAAGAATGATTAGAATGAAACATATCAAAATGCTTAATAGGTATTAGTTCTGGGTATGCTTATTTTACCCTTTTTATTTTTTCTGCAGACCATTTTTTTTCTACAATAAGCTTACATAACTTTGAAAACAAGGGAAAAAATGTAAAAATTCTGTCATTTTCCCAGCTATTGTTAATAACCTCCATATGGTCTTCCAGACTCCAAAACATCATTCACACAGCTGCAAAAAATTATCTCACTGAAATCAGGTCTAATCATGACACACTCCTATTTTAAAATCTTATTTGGTTTCTCATAATGAACAGTGAAATCCAGACTGCAGGACCGCTCACAGTACCCAATCTACCTGCCCAGTTTGCTCTCCCACCTTATCACCACCAGGCACTTTATATGCTCCTGCCCCAAACTATTCACTTCCCCAAATATATGCCATACATGCCTTTACCCTTCTGCACAGTCTCTCATTCCATCCAGCAAGCAGCATAAAATTGCCTCCTTCTCCATCAAAAGCTTTGAAATCCTTGGGTCTTCTTGGGGTGATCCAGTAGAGGAGCTCAAATCTTTGTCTATTCTTACCTTAAGAACAATTTTCATCTACCCAACAAGGTCAACTTTCTTTGCCCAAGTATGAAGCCTCAGAAGGAATAAAGGAAGAAAGGGGAACTTATCTGCTTAATCAGATCAACTGAATGAACTGAATCAATGCTGCTGAGCAGTGCCAGCCAGATAACCTTAACCTTCCCTGTTACCAGGCTATTTCCTTCAATCACCCATCCCAGTTATCCAAACAAATAAACTCTTGAAGTGCTAGTATGCTGTGCCTAGTATATAGCAAGCACTTAGCAAAACTGTTAGCTGTCATTATTGCTATCAGTATCAACAGGTGTTCCTAACTAGCGTGCAAAGGCGTTCCAGAGTTCCAGAACCCAAATTATTACAATCTGTCCCACATCAGTTTGTGATCTTACAGGCCGGCTAGTACCACCAGGCTATATAGATACTGATTCAATGACAGATGTAGCAACCTCCCTTAATATCATCCTTTCTCTGTTGAACTCCATTCCCCTTACATCTCTTCCTATGTGCAACTGTTGTCTTTCATGTCTCCAAAATACACCTAGATATTGGGAAGATTTTATTCCCCAAAACTTTATCTGAAGTCAATGCCCTTTTCTTTATCAACCATCTGCCTCATTTCCAGGAATATGTTCCTTGTGTTTCTTTGTTTAAAATTGCTAGTGAGCAACTTTAGTAAGCATTAAGAACTTAAAATGTGGCAGACGCACAAATAAGTTATGTTTTACGTATATTAATCTCATTTAAAACTCATAATCTTTCCCTGCTTTTACAGGATCTGAAACTAGGGCTCAGAGAAATTGAGTGATTTACCCAATGTGGCAATGTGGCAACTTAGCAAATGCGAGTGCGTCAGGACTTGAATTCTAGCTCTATCTTACTCCGAAGCCCATGTTCTTGAACATCAAACCATAGAAGCCAAGCCAGAGGGTTGGAGGGAGAGCATCTCTTTCAAATATTCAGGGCATCTTGGGCTAGAGAGCCTGAGTCTACTCAGCATTCAACACAGATCAAATACTATCAGTGCCATGACTGTTTCACCAAATCCTTCAGGCACAGTCACATGCTCTCATGTAATTTTTTGTGCCTCTCTGCAATAGCTTTTATCACCTGCTTTCCTGGGTTATTATAAGTAGCTGTGTACGTCTTTCTTGAGGGTAGGGATGTTGTCTTTACTCATCTTTTTATTCATTACTCTGTGTAGCACAGGACCATGCATAAAGTATTTGCTGTTGATATAAAGAGACCACAAATTCAAACAAAAATAGTCTACATTTATAAAGTAAATGAAGTATGTAGGAGATACACTTGTTTCTTCTACATTTATTAACTTATTAATAAATACGTAATATGCTATTGCCTAAAACTTGAAAATACTAAACATTCAGAAAGTTGGAAACTATTAAAATCACATGCCTTACTTTTAAGGTCTGAATATTCTTTGCTTAAGATACATTAGTAGAAAACAACTCAAGAGATTGTTTCACCCTCTATTTGCAAATCATGGCTACTGAGGAGAGAAAAGTAAAAGATGAGAGAGAGCAGAGACCTCTGGTACCTAGCTGGCATTCCGTAAAGCATTATTTAAATAAAAGAACACTTCCAGCCCCAAAACAATTGCTTTTAGGTCCCAAGTTCGTAACCCCTTGTCACCTCGTTCCCTGGCATCTTGGGGGTTGAAGCCGAGAGCGAGATTCGAAAAGGAACGCTGAGAACTGCATTTCCCATGATGCCTCTCTCCGGCACGCAACCGCGGCTGCGACGTCGCTCCCATGGCAACCCAGGAGCCTGCACTCCCGGCTCCTCACTGAACTCGTCGTGGGCCTGGTTCTAGGCCGGGCTCTAACGCGGAACCCACGACGTTTGGGGCGGCCCAGCCGCTATGCCCAGGTATTCCCTCAACGCTGCCTGCGCTCGGCCCACGCTCCCCTCAAGACCTTTCCTCTTTCCCACCCCAGCCTGTAAGGGGCAGAGGAGGGAGAGGCCGCTGAGGGTATATTCGGGGAGGGGGAGCCCACGCGGGACCTGCTAGTGAAAGAAGACTGTGGGTCTGACTTGCTTGCAACGCCTGTCTGGATGGTTAGGGATTCGCAGGAACTATCCTTGAGCAAGAGGATTCTGCCGCAGACAGGTAGAAAAGTTCCCTAGGTAGAAAGGTAGGAGATTTTGAAAAATCATCGACTCCGCCCATTCACTGATGCAGTAAGTTTCTTGCGAGCCGGGGACTGTTCCAGGAGCAAGGGATTCGGCGGTGAACTAGACCACAAAGCCGCCTCCCCTTCTGGGGCGGGGGTTCACAACAACAATGAATGGGGGAAACCTGGAAGGCACAGTGGAAAGTATAACATCACGTTTTAGGGGGGAAACGGGGAGGGCTTGTAAAATACATTTTAGCTCTTCAATTCTGTGATGTCCATTTTAATTACCTGTTCTCAAGATAGTCCTAAACCACCTCTGAACAACTTCTAAGTACGCCAGGAAGAGGGGTCAGGGAGTGCATCACAGAGCGGGACAAATCTTTTTCTCACCTTGGGTTCATTGGTGTTATCTCCTTTGAGTTTGTGAACTTAGTGTGAAAAACTGTTATCTTTCAATCAAAGTGTAATTGGTTACAGTTATAAAGCTATGGTTATAGTTACACATTTCTATAGGTGGCATGCCAATTACAGCACCTCCTCCTCGCCTCTCTGCTGGGTACTTGGAAAACAGATAATCACGTTTTGAAAGAATGGTGTGTAAATGAAGGACAACAGACAAGCCCAGACTGTGTCTGGAGGCTCACCTGTGAAATAAACGCATGAATTTTAGTGCAAGCATTTAAAGATTCCTGTTTTGGTTCTGTCTTTATTCCTAGTACTATTCTTGAATAGTAATAATCATAAAGTCTCAATAATTTTGTACTTTTATAGGACAGACCCTAAACTATATACATATTTTAATAATTGTGACAACTCTGTAAAGCTGATATTCTTTTTTAATGGTATTTTAGAGGTGAAGAAACAGAGTTGAGCCTGGGAACTAGCACAGAGGTTTGCATATATTATGTGCTCAGAAATATTTGTTTAATTAATAAATGAATGAAGGTCTAGAGAGGTTAGGTAATTTGCCCAAGTTCACATACATATAAAATAGCAAATTCAGGGTAAGAATTCATCAGCTCTTGCCCATGTATTTTTTTAGTTCAATACTCCATTTTCACTTAAGTTTTAATTTTTTAAAAAAGATATTATATAATCTTAATTTGTATAAAATTATGTATGTGTGTAAAAAGATGATTGAAAGGATGGTTTTCAAAACGTTTGCGATTTTATATGATTTCTTTTATATTTTTGTATTTTAAAAAAGACATTCTGAGTCAAAAACACAGTTTAAAAAACAAAAACAAAAAAAGAGAAATGTTTCAGGGAGCAAAGATTATTCGATACACTGCTTTTGCACATTTCCCATTCTTTAAGTGTTGGTAGTTTTCAAGTTGTATTAATACATTCCCAAAAGTCATTATACCTTCTTATGTGTCTGAGAAGCCAACACACAGGTGTCAACCTTGCTTATAAGCCCCCAAATCAGATAACCTCATATCCTGTGATAAAGGTTCTGCTTATCAATTTCAGTATTCTTCAAAGAACTAATTCAAAATAAAACAAAAAAAAATCACAGAATGACTAATCTACAGGTTATTGTTTCCCAGAAAATAATACTGATTTGTTTTATAAATTTTACTGAAATAAAATTTATCTGAGCTTGAAATAAATATTTGAAAGGATTCTTTTTATTTTTCTGAATTTTGTTTTTCTGCCTCTCATGTAGTGAAACTCTCTGGGAAATTGCAAAAGCTGAAGTGGAAAAAAGAGGGAGGAATGGAAGTGAAAATGATGGAGCTGAAATTGGAGAAAAATCTGTTTTCTTCATTGGCAGTAAAAATGGGGTAACGCTTTCTTTTTAACTTTTCTCTTTCAATTACTGTGATGATTTAACAACCAGTGGTAAAATTTATTTTAATACTTGGATAAAAATTTAGATGCTTAAACTCTTTTAACCAGATGACCGATCTGGTTTAGCATGAATTAGAAAGTACTTATTGTTGATCTATGACAAATTATAATAGTAAACAAAGCTTTTTAAAAAATATTTTAACTGTTATTTTTTATTTTATAATTTGAAAATATTCAGGTCTTCTATCTCAATCTAATACAAAAGCTGAATATTTCAGCTTCTCAATAAGTCAATATCTTAACAAGTTCATATTTTGGATTTAGTTACTTCACCTTCAGGAATCTCATTAAAGGAATAGTCAACTTGTGTCAGTGATGTTTGTTATAGGGTTATGAATTGTTTTGGAAAACATGAGGAAAATATGGCAGCAGTTCCATTGGATCACTGATTGGTAG
>CAUYSK010040944.1:0-56119 GCA_963575035.1 Avahi laniger | reverse complement strand
GCCGGGCGCGGTGGCTCACGCCTGTAATCCTAGCACTCTGGGAGGCCGAGGCGGGCGGATTGTTTGAGCTCAGGAGTTCGAGACCAGCCTGAGCAAGAGCGAGACCCCGTCTCTACCAAAAATAGAAAGAAATTAATTGGACGGCTAAAAATATATAGAAAAAAAAATTAGCTGGGCATGGTGGCGCATGCCTGCAGTCCCAGCTACTCGGGAGGCTGAGGCAGTAGGATTGCTTGAGCCCAGGAGTCTGAGGTTGCTGTGAGCTAGGCTGACGCCACGGCACTCACTCTAGCCCAGGCAACACAGTGAGACTCTGTCTCAAAAAAAAAAAAAAAAAAAAAATTCTTAACCTTAACTGATCCTCCCACCTTGGCCTCCCAGCGTGCTGGGACTACAGGCGTGAGCCACCGAGCCTGGCTATAGTGTGTCTTACAGTTGGAGAGAGTCAGGCTTTTGGCTTTGTTTTTTTTCCTTCAATGTTGTATTAGCTATTCTGAGTCGTTTGCCTTTCCATATAAACATTAAAATCAGTTTGTTGATATCTCTAAAATAACTGTCTGGGATTTGGGTTGGGATTGCACTGAATCTATAGGTCAAGAACATCAAAGAACTGATGTCTTGACAGCATCGAGTCTTTCCGTCCATGAACATGGACTATCTCCCCATTTATTTGACCTTTGATTCCTTTCATCAGAGCTGGGGGGCTCTCCTCATACAGCTCTTGTACTTGTTTTGTTAGATTTATAGCCAAGTATTTCTCTTTTCTGATGCTAATATAAATGGCATTGTTTTTAATTTCTAATTTCCATTGTTCATTGCTGATATATAGGAAAGCTGTTGACTTTTGTATATTCACCTTGTATCCTGCAAACTTGCTGTAAGTGCTTATTAGTTCCAGGCGTTTGTTGTTGTTGCTGATTCTTTGGGGTTTTCTGCATAGACGACCATGTCATTTGTGGAGAAAAACAGTTTTATTTTTTCCTTCCCGATCTCCATACCATTTATTTCCTTTCCTCGTCTTACTGCGTTAGTGGGACTTCCAGTGTGCTATTGACTAGGGGTGGTGGGAAGGGGACATCCTTGCGCTGTTCCTGTTCTCAGCAGGAAAGCTTTGAGTTCCCACCAGTAAGTATAAGGTTCCCCAGAATCTCAGTTCGCTGAGGTTTTTTTAAAATCATGAATGGCTACTGGATTTTGTCAAGTGCTTTTTCCACATCTGTTGATTTGATCATATTATTTTCCTTCTTAAGCCTGTTGATGAGATGGATTACATCAATTGATTTTTAAAATGTATCAGTCTTGCATACCTAGAATATATCCGACTTTTCCACATTGTAGGGTTCTTTTTATACACGGTTGGATTCGATTTGCTAATATTTTGCTGAGAATGTTTGCATCTATGGTCACGAAAGATGTTGGTCTGTAATTTTCCTTTCTTGTAACGTCTTTGTCTTATTTGGTGTTAATGCTGTTCTTACAGAATGATCTAGAAAGTGTCCCTTCTGCTTCTGTTTTTTGGAAGGTCATGTAGAGAATTGGCATAATTTCTTCCTAAATGTTTGGTAGATTCACCAGTGAACTCATGTGGGCTCGGTGCATTTTGTTTTGGAAAGTTAATGATTTTTTATTCAATTTATTTAATAGATATAGCCTATTTGGATTGCCTAATTCTTCTTGCGTGAATTTTGATAGATTGTATATTTCAAGGAATTGGCCTATTTTATCTGCATTATCAAATGTGTGAGTATAGAGTTGTTCATTATGTTCTTTTATTATCTTTTTAATGTCCCTTGGATCTACAGCGATGTCCCCTCTTCATATCTGATATTAGAAATTGTGTCTTCTTTTTCCCTTGGTTAGCCTGGCTAGAGGTTTATAGATTTTCATTGATCTATTCAAAGAACCAACTTCATTGATTTTTGTCCTATTGATTTCCTGTTTTCAATTTCATTGATTTCTGCCCTAATTTTTGTTATTTCTTTTCTTTTTGTTGCTCTGGATTTAATTTCTGCTTCTTATTATAGTTTCCCAATGTGAAAGCTTAGGGTATTGATTTTAGATATTCTTTTCTAATATACGTATTTAACGCGATAGCTTTCCCTCTAAGCATTACTTTTGCCACATCCACAAATTATGATGTTGTATTTTCATTTAGTTCAAATTATTCTTCAATTTCCCATAAGCTTTCTTCTCTGATCCCTGTGTTACTTAGAAGTGTGTTGTTTAATCTCCAAACATTTTGGGATTTTCTAGCTATCTTTCTGTTATGATTTCTAATTTAATTCCTTTCTGCTGTGAAAGCAGACATTGTATGATTTGCATTATTTTACATTTGTTCAGGTGTATTTTGTGGCCTGGAGTGTGGTCTATCTTGGTGAATGTTTCCTGTGAGCTTGAGAAGAATGTACATTCTATAAATGCCAGCCAGATCCTGTTAGCCAATGGTGCTGTTCAGTTTACCTGTGTCCTTCTGAATTCCCTGCTGCGGGATCTGTCAGTCACTGGTTGGGGGGCTTTGAAGCCTTCAACCATAATAGCGCATCTGTCTGTTTCTCCTTGCAAATCTGTCAGATTTTGCTGCGTAACCCATTTTTTTAAATCAGTAAACTCACAGTGAACATCATTCCAGTCTCCATAGATGGATGGAGCCCTATTTTATGTCACCACCTCGTACTCCGTTCTGTAATTTAATTAACAGTCACTAACTGTTGGGTGTCTCACACCCACATAACTGCAAGCAGCACCGTGGTGAACAGCCTGGTAGCCACAGCTTATATATTTTAAAACTTGTTTCTGTAGAGGAAATACGAGGGAAAAAACCTGGCTAGTTCAAAGGGCGCACCCACATTTTTAAGAGAAAAGTTCACTTTCACGGACCTAAACCTGCAGGTGCTAGTCTCCATCCAGAGTGGATTCCGATTTGGAAGCGCCGGGTTGTCCTGGGCGTCTGGGGACACCGTGACATCCAGGGTGGGGCACCACGGCCAGAGGTGGGGGCTGGCGATTCTGGTTGGAAGGTCAAGAATGCACGAGAGGAATTTCTAACCCTCCACCCATTTCCCTAGATGTACGGGGCAGAGTGGACACTCGCTCGCGCCTCCCTCTGGGGCTTCATAGCTACGCCTGCCCCGGCGCTGGGTGTCCTGTGCTTTGCTCTCCAGCGCCAGCATTAAGGGAAAAGGTATGTGGTGATGCTCATTCAAGCAGTAAGGGAGATTTTACCCAAGACCCTCCTGACAGGTGCAGAGACCACTGCAATGGAATCTTGCAGTGGGGCAGAGGGAGGGGCTCAGCTCCAAACACAGCACAGGCCAATGGCAGTTTACGGCCAAGGGGCAGATCGGGGTGAATGGATGGAAAATGACCAAGAGGAACCATTGGGGTCAGGGCATTCTGGCTAATAGGAATTAGCCAGACCTAATAGGAATCTTGCTGAAGACAGGCCAAGGTGACCAGACATCGCTGGGGAAGATGGGGGATGAGGAGTCTGCTCAGATATGGAGGAAGATCAGATATTGGCCATGGGGTTCTGGCTAAACTGACTTAGCAGGAATCTTTTCAAGGAAGTGACAGACGGCCAGGAAAACAGTTCAGAGCCTAACGTTTGGCCAAGCAAAGAATCTTTGTCACCATGAGGAGCCAGCCCTGCAGGCAAGAGGTGGCAGAAGCTCCTGGAGGGTTCGCAGTTGTCACACTCCTGGTGAGCCAGCAAGGAGCAGGCAGCCTCGCCTCCCCCACAGCCAGCCGCTGGGACTGAGTTATGGCTGTTTAGAGAGAATTATTTGGAAACTTGCAGTCAACAGAGAAATGGAGTGAGCTTTCACCCAAACAGTGGAAGAGCCTAAACACAATGTGAGGACGCTGTGTCTGGGGTGCTGGGCCCCTGGCAGACAGGGCCTCTCTGTCCCTGGGGCTGGGCACAGAATGGAGCAGAGGGAGCTGCGGAGCCAGCTCCAGGGTTCCACGCTGCCTTCCTTGGAATAACAGTGACCTGGAGGCCCAATTGCAGTGGAGAGAAACTCTCCCAGGCACGGGCAGCATGCTAAGTCCTTCGAGCCATTTCTCAAGCAAGCTGGAGACCGTGTGTCAGTTGTGGCATCACTTGAAAGTCGGAAAAACATGTTAGTGTGCATTTGAACAGTGTTCTGCACCCAGCAGGGCTTTTCTTTAACGTTCTGTTTTCATCACTCATAATTCCCTTCTGTTCCCTGTCAATACACATATGTACTTTTCTTTGCAGACCTACTGTTGGTGCGTATGTGGGGAGTGTTCTGCTCTTTTGACAATACAGGGGTCGGGGAGGGGGTATAACCACGTGTCCTGGCTCTGACACCACCCCTTCCTTGTGAAGGTTTAAACATTTTCAAAATAAAAAGTTAAAGAGATAAAGTTGCAGAGATGTTGGACGTGCTAACTCAGTCTGCTTTCTTTGTCACTGGAGATGGTCCTGCATGTTGATCTTGTCAACGTCATGATGCTTTTGTTTAAAAGTCACAAAAATTCTTTTTTTTTAATCTCAAGGGGATATTTCTAAAATGCAGAAATGTGGGTTGTTGGGGGGTTGGATTAGAGGTGTGAGTAGTGCTGGGGTTCTTCCCTGGCCACTCCCCCCACATCCCTGCGGCCCCCAGCCCTGGTGGGCCCAGGTGTTCAGGTCTGAGCTAGGCTCTGACTGGCTGCGGCTCCCTCCCCCCTTGGGTGGCCACAGCTCTGAGAACTGGCTGAACCTGTTTGCTCGGCAGGGTTCTTTGCAGGGGTGAGGGCAGGGAGGTGTTTACCTGTCAGGCCACCTCCGGCTGCAGTTCCACAATACATTAGTCATGTAAGCCAATAAAAAAGAATGAGACCATAACAGGCTCACAAGACATTTGCTGAATCGGGGCACAGAATGCTCCTTTTGCCTCATTCCCTGGGGGTCCTGAGACATGTTTGAGCATTTCAGTGGGGCTGGGAGAAGGGGCTCTATAGGGGTTGGAGTCAGAAATGATCGCAGCAGCTGCTGACGTGAAAGCTCCTTACTTCGCTAAGTAAGTGCTTCACAAGTGACAAGGTCTCAGTTGATCATCCCCATGGTGTGGGAGGGGAGGCGTGTTGCGATGCCCACTTCACAGACGGGTTCATCCTTGGAGACTCAGCCCCCTGGGTCCCTCCAGGCAAGGTTAGGCATTGTACTACCCTACGTGCATCCCTACCCCCACGGAACAGGGAGCCCCTGCTGTTGCAAACCTGGGATCCTGGGGGCCCAGGAGTTGGCAGGTGATAGGCGCCCCCCCCCCCATCGTGGCCACCGGAGAACACTGTGCTCCTACCAAGGGGAGAATTCTTGCTTTGCGATAACCAAGGCCCCATGTGGCCAGATCTCCCCCCACTTTTCCCCCCCCCGAAAGAAAAGCCAAAAATTTGAATTTTATGAACTCTCTCAATTTTTAAATGTTGGGAGCTCCCTTTGCAAATGGCACCAACATTGGCACATGAAGAGAGAGAAAACCCGAAGAGACGGAGACTCACTGAGTGAGATGAAATGGTGACCAAGGACCTTCCCTCCCTAACAGCCCACGGAAGAGTTCTGTCAAACTTCAACAAACTGTCCACTCTTTTCAGGTCACTCTAGAAAACAGAAAACAAGAGAAAGCTGCCGGCTCAGTGCATGAGGCCAGTTTGATTTTAGTCCCAAAGCTTGTCAGGGACGAGACAAACAAGGAAAAGTATAGACCCATTGAACGTAAATGCAAAAATCCTAAACAACCAAACAAATCCAACAGTGTGCTTTTTCATTTTATTTTTTTTTAAATCACACATCCTGATCAAGTAGGGTTATCCGGCTGATGCCATCTTGGCCTAAGCCCATCTTTATGAAGACGTTACAAAAGAAAAAGTAGAGTTATCCAGAATTCAAGCATGATTCGACTTCAGAATATTCTGTGTAAGTTACCACGTTCATAGGTTGTAGGGGGAAAAATCGTATGATATATCACATAGATGTTGAAAAAGACTTTGATAAAGTTCAACAACCGTTATAAAAAGTCCTAGCAAACTAAGAATAGAAGGGAAATTCCTAAATTTAGCAAAGGGTGTGTGCGCCCAGCACAGAGCAACATCGTAATGGAAGAGCTTTGGTTACATGCTCTTTAAGGGAGAGACCAAGACAAGGCTGTGGTTGCTGCAGTGGTTTGACTTTGCTTTAGGGTCCTGGCGATGCTATATGGGAAGAAAAACAGGAGAAGTAAGAACTGGAAGGGACAAGAGACAAATGTGACCATCTCTGGATAAACCACCCGGAATCTGCAGAAAAACTCTTAGCCGATTGTGAGTGTTCACAGTTGATGCTAACTCAACTCACAGAAATCAGTACTAAGAAGCCTAAGAGATCCATAAATATATACAATCTTTATTTGTCGATTTTAAAAATTAATTTAAAAATATAGACTTCTTTCTATCACAATCAAGATACTAAATCTGTCTCAATGAAAAAGAAAAAGCTGCAGCCGCGGGGCCTGGTGGGAGGAGAGGATGCCGACGGGACTGGGGAACAGACTTACAAAGACGCCATTTGCAAGAGCAACACCCACAGAAAAGTGGTGCTTACTTGATAAAGGATGAGACCCTTGTGAGACTCTAAGGGGAAAGTTTTAAACCTCAGCAGAGGATGCACAACGTGACCTGAATAGATGGGGAGGCATCTCTGTGCTTGGATGGGAGGATTGAATTCAACAGTATCTCCCTGGAATTCACCTGTACATGCAGAGCAGTCGCAATTAGCATCACACTGGTTACTGGGAGGTGGTAAACACATGCTGAAATGTAAATGGAGAGAATAAAGTTTGCAAATAGCTAAGCACCTTTGAAACAGAAGCACAAAGGAGAGGGGCTTATTCCCCAGAAGTTGAGTGGGGTGCGGTGCCTGCAGGAAGGGGCTGCAGAGCAGCCTAGGGAGACCATGGTGTACCCTGGAGCCTGAGGCTCAAATGCTACAAAGAGCAGTTTCATGAGGTGGTAGGGAGCAAGGACCCTGGAACCAGATCACCTGGTTTTGAATCCCAGCACAACCACTTACTAGCTGTGTGACCTTGGGCAATTTCCTCAACCTCTCTATGCCTCAGTCCTCCTGCTGCCTGTAAATGAGGTTAATGGGAGTTGTGATGACAAATGTCACGAGGCTGTCGTGAGAGTTAAATGAGCAACTACATGTAAAACACCGTTAGTTTCCTAGGGCTGCTGTTAACACAGTACCCTGGCCTGGGAGGCCTTGACAACAGAAATCTGTTGTTTCACAGCTCTGGAGGCAGAAGCCCAAGATTGGAGTGTCGGCAGGGCTGGTTCCTCCAAAGGCTGTGCAGGAGGATCCATCCCAGGCCCCTCCGTAGCTGGGGATGTCTGTCTTGCCTGTGCGTCTTCACGTCCTCTTCCCTCTGCGAGTGTCTATCCCTGCACATGGTACTCTCCTTGCCTTCCATAAGGATGCCAGTCGCACTGGATGGGGCGTGAGCCTGTGACCTTGTCTTAGCTGATTACAACTGCAACGACCTGGTCTCCAAATTAAGCCTCATTCTGAGGTCCTGGGGTTAGGACTCCAATATACAGATTTTTAGGGATGCAATTCAACCTGTTATAACACTGGAGAGCTGCCTGGCATGTGGCATGCTGTAGTGTAACCAGGGGTGGCTGATTAGTGGGTGACCATCTGTGGAAAAATAAAACAAGACCTCTGTGGCTACGCTACCAAACCCCGGGCGGGTGCGCATCACTACCTGAGCTCTGCTTCCTCCCTCACCCCCACTGGTCTGGGAAAATATTGTCTTCCGTGAAACCAGTTCCTGCTCTGTAGGATTGACTGAAAATGAAAGTGGAAACCACGTGTATGTCAAAAGGTAATCGCTAAGGACCGAATTGCCCCACCCCCATGCCGCTTGAATCCAAATGTTGAAGCCTTGACCCCCAGTGTGATGGTGTTTGGAGGTAGGAGCCATGGGAGTCACAGGGTGAGGGGTAGGCTGAGGGTAGGGGCCATGATGGGATTAGTGCCCTTCTGAGGGGTCGGAGCATCCTCTGCAGAGCAAAGACACAGCAGGACGGTGGCCTCCAAGCCAGGAAGTGGCCCCACCAGGAGCCGAGTCGGCCACACCTGGCCTTGGACTTCCAGCCTGCAGAACTTGAGGAATAAGTGTCCATTTAAGCCACTCAGTTTCCTTGGTGTTCTGTTACAGTGGCCCAAGCCGACCAGAGCGGCGCTGTGGACAGTTGTGTCACTCCACTCGGTCGTGGGGACGTACTCACAGGGCACAAACCACAAAGCACGAGATTACATTACGTGAAAGATGTCTACTCAATGCAGGGCATCGCAGAAAAGTTCAGAGGACCAGCTGTAGGCAGGCTGTAGGCACGTCTATAATTGACAAGAACCAATTTCTAAAACACACAAGGCATTCCTGCAAATCAGCAGGAAAAAAGATACCAACCTCAGTATCAAGATGGGCAAAAGATTTGAACAGGAAATTTGCAGAAGAGGAAATGCAAGTGAGCCCTGGAAAAGCAGCTCAGGGCTTGCAGGGAAATACAAATGAAAACAAACGGTGGTTCAAAGATACGGCGTAGACGTGGCAGTCCGAGCGGGTCGATCTGGGATGCACTGTCGGTGGAGATGAAGCAGCGTGAATCTGCAGCACAGTACCATGGGGGATGCACGCAGCTCGGGATTCTGTGTCTTAAGAGAAAACGTACAAAGGGAGATGCCTCGGACATCTTAGAGCAATTGCCTGTCGATGGGGGGCAGTAAATGTACAAATCAAACAAGAACAGGTCAGGGAATGTCTTACATATTTGCATCTGAGGTTTAAGAAAAGAAGCTGGAAGAGGGTGTCCCACAAAATGCAGGCATGGCCAGATGCGTGGTCCGTGGCTCCGTCAGGCCTAGCGGGCACCTGGCTGAGGCTGCGGCCTGGGTGCCTGGATCTGCCTGCCTTATCCCTGCCCATGCTGCTGGCCAAGAGGAGCCTTCATGGCCCTGAGTTTAGGGCTGGAGGACTCCCAGCTCAGGGAGAAGTGCGGGGCTCTGGCAGCATCTGTGCAGGTTGGGTGGGTGTCTGGGCTTCCCCAGCCAGCCCGTCGCTGAGAGGCTGCACGTTCGGCCGGGCAAGCCCTGTGCTGGCCCCAGGAGGGGTTTGCATCCGCCGTGAGGAGTCTGCCCTCGGCTCTGCACTGGAGGGGCCGGGTACCTGCTGCAGCCCCTAGGGTGGCAGAGAGACCCCGTGCTCCAGGAGTGCTCAGCGTTAGAGGATTTGCTTTGGAGCACAGGCAGCAGGTCTTTCCGTGACTGGTCTTGACCTTACACGCAGGCATGATGGCATTTTATAGGACACTCACTGACCCCTGGCCTCAAGGGTATGTGTATTCTACTCTGGGGAGAGAAGCACGGTGGGTGGGGTTCCTCAGCATCCCCTGTGGCCTGATCCTACAAGGGCCATTCTGCTGGGCTATGGTGCTTGGGGACACCAGGGGCTACCCTGCCCTCTCATCCTGGGGTTGCCCAGCCCTGTGGTCTGACTAGGAGGCCACCTGCCCTGGCACCTGGTTTGACCTTGGGTCATGGAAACTGACAGGGAGGAGCTAGTATTTTACCCTAGGACCCGGGGGTCTCCGGCTATTAGGCCCTCCTCATTCTGGGGCAGGTGGACTGACTGGACAGGATTTAGGGAAGACCCTGTTTCCATGGTAACCCCCTGTTCACACCTAGGGGCTCTGCCCCGGCTCTGTCTCCTGCCAGGACAGGGGGCAGAGGGCTGAGGCCAGGAGATCCGCTGGGGCTGATCAGGTGACAGCAAGTGACAGCGGGGACCATCCACCCCATGTGACAAGTGCTCACCTTTGGCTGGCTGGCCTGAAACTACTCGGCCCAAAGGAGTGACCTGCGAACAGGTTGTATTCAGGACATTTGCTTGCAAGTCAAGAATTAGCTTTTAAAATGGCACTTGTGTAGTGGGGTTTAGATTACCTGTGATTCACATTTAAACTACTCTTATTTAATGGGGAATAAAAAGCCCAAGATAGTGCATCCCTCTTTGCATATTTTTTTTTCCAAAAATGTATCAAGTTGGGATTCACTGGAGGAGGCATTTTGGCCTCACGGTCAGATGCCGTCTGGAATGAGTCTTTGAAAACATCGATTCCGGGGGAACAGCTGGGAAGCCACAGCTTCGGAGAGTTAGTGAGAAAGGGGGAGTTCTAGACCTGGAAGCTGTGGGGTCTGTGGGCGGCTGACGACGCCACAGCCAGGAGGGGCAAGGAGGTGCTGTCTGGTGGCCACAGCCTGCACCGGCAGAACCTGGAGGGCATAGCTTGGACCGGGCCGCCCCGGTCCGGACAAGACCCACTGACTGGCAGGACGCGGGTTTTGGGAAAGACCCTGGGATTATGCCGCTGTTTCCTGCCTGTTCCCTGGGATCGCAGAGAACAAAACCAGCTGGGGCCAGCCTGGTGGGGTCAGGGAGTGGCCAGGTTTGCCTAGAAGTGGAAGCTGATCCTGGGCCGTCCTGTATGCAGGGGCTCGATGGGGAGCTCTGTCGGGGCTGCTCTGACCTTCCCAGGCCCCGAGAGCCTCTCCAGAGAGATGTCATTTTGTTTTGCCAGTGAGCGCGGCCACACGGGGCGGGGTCTGTACATGCTGGGCACTGCGCCCTGGCCTGCCCAGCGAGGGGCCAATACCCCTGCCCAGCGTGTGTGCGGCCTGGAGGCAGGAATGGGCCCTTGGGGGACTCTCTGCTCTCAGCTGCACCCTCCCCGGCTTTCTGGGCCTCAATTTCCCCATCTATATAGTGGGAGAGATGATAGGGTCCTATAGTTGTGAGTTCAAATAACAGAATGTCACGATGCCTTCTTGTGGGTAAAGGGAATTTGGCGCGGCCTGAGGACTCAGATCAGCTGCTAACATTTTAAAAGAGAATTGCTTCAGCAGACAGGGAGTTTTGTCGAAAGACCAGATGGATCTTGGTGAAGGCAGGGGGCTCCCAACCATCCCACACCATGGCACAGCATGTTCTCTTGTTCGATTTACGTGCTGACAGTCCCGGCTGGCCGGATTGGGCAGACGTGGGCCTCCCGTGAGCCTCCAGAAGTACAGAGCCTTCCTCTCCCAGCCCTGTGCTCAACACCCCCACAGCTGCCCTGAACCTCGCAGTCACATTCACCGGTGTCCCCCGCCCACCCCTGCGGGGACCTCACTCCCCTGCCCCTGCTCTGGCAGGATCCAGTGCCAGGGTTTGGGGGAAGGTCCTTGAAGGCTGAGGAGGGTTCTGGAAACACATTCTTAGGTGAGGATGCCTGTGCGAGTCACAACCTGCTCTTGCTGTGGCCGGGGAAACCCGGAGCTGTCGGAGGTGGAAGGAAACAGCATTTCTGAGAAGATGACGGGGCCGGTGCTGTGGTCGGGGCGGTGCTGCCCTCCCTGTGCCAGGCTGGGTCTCGGGCCCCTCGCTGGGCCAACCCCAGCCTTTTCTGCACATACTGTAGCATGTTTAAAGATCAAAACGTTTTGCCAAATTACTCGCTTTCAGTTCTTAGGATGAGAGGCAATGAGGGTTAGCGCATGTATGATAAATTTGGAGGTGTATTTGGCACTCTGTTTGACGTGCCTTTTGAACGTGTGTCTGGCTGTGAGCAAAGCTGTTGGTTTCTACCCCGCACGCTTCCGTATGCGTTATAGGATTGGAGTCTGTACCGCACTTGGAAAGCATGTTTTAACATTTTAAAATCTAGAGTTTGCCTCTTCTGGTTGCTTTAAAAATATTAAAATCCTCAAGTCTGCCCTTACGGGTGGGTGTGGTGTTTTCCCCAATGACAAACTGCCTCATTTTAAAAAAAAGACACAGATATGCAAGTTAGTTATAGGACATTAGAAAATACAAGTCAGTTTAAGTCATCAAAGAACAAAAAAGAAAAGACACATTAAAATGACCTAACTTCCATCCCCTCTGCACCCCAACACTGTTGCTGTTACATTGTGGGATGTGGTTTTCTGGGTTGTTATTGTCTTTTCAAATTGTGCTGTTTTATCAACCACTTTTTCCACTGACAGCATTGTGAACATCTTTTTTCTTTATCACATGTATCTACCTTACTATTTTTAGTGGCCACATGATGTAATATTATTTGGAAGTACTGTGATTTATTTAATAAATCCTCTCTTGTTGTACATTTTGGGGTTTATTTTTTTGTTTTGGTCTAACATAAGTAGTGCTTCAGTGAATATCATTATGCATATATCTTTTCATATTCATCCAGTTGTTTAAGTTTCTAAATGTGGAACTGATTGTCCAAAGGGTAGTCACACCACCAGCTTTTGTTATTTGCTGCAAGTACTCAGGGAAGGCTGTGCCATCCTTCCAGCCATCCACCCAGCCATCTGTCTTCCCACTCACTTTCCTTCCTTCCTTCTTCTCATCCATTCAACTGTCAGTTTATCCATCCACCCATCCATTCACCCACCCACCATCCAACCATCCACCCAACCACCCATCCACCCACCCGTCCATCCACCCATCTACCCAACCACCCATCCATCCATCCACCTACCCATGCACCCATGCTGTACCAAGGACCTGCTGAGTCAGGCCTGGGTGGACCCTGGGCAGCAGACTGCAGCAAGCCCATGGTCTTCATTCTTAGAATTCACACTCAGCTGGGGTGGGTGGGGGGGAGGAAGTCAGGAAACCATCACCAGCAGGTTAGCAGCACAAGTACGGAGGTGCTGCAGGAGGCAGAGGCACCAGGACGAGCAGTGGCTTGGGTAGGTTTCGGCTGCCCCCTGCCTCTGCTCAGGCCCAAGTAGAAATGCACCAGTGAAGTATCAGCCCCAAAGATGGGGGTGCAGTCGCTTTTATCTGCCAACCTTGGGGAGTCTGTGAGGTTCGTTGTGGCCCAGTCTGTGACTGCGGAAACACGGGGACACTTGTAATGTCCTTCTGGGCAGGAATAGATGGAGGAACCGAGGTTATTCACACAAAGGGCACCAGGCAGTGGGTAGAGCTCAACAGATCGGCGTTGTCACCTAAATGCGTTTCAGAAAACGTGTCGAGGGGAGTAGAGTTGCACAAGCTGCCTTGAGGTCAATGATAAAGACACCATGTAGTAGCGGCCCTTCCCTGGATGCACACGTGAGAAGTGACAACACAGAAATGCGTCCCCACACCTGGGGGCTGCAGCTGTCTCTGCGATGCCTTTCCAGGAGGGACATGTCCACATCTGCCCAAGCAGGGTGGGTGCGGGTACGCAGTGTCTGTGTGATTAGTTATGGCATTTTTGGAAATATTTTACCATTATATGTTGAAATTTTTTTAAAAAGAGGGAGGAATTATAAAATCATTCTTAAAGATCTTTCATTCTGAGAACCCTTATTTTGTGGTTGTGAAGAAATGCAGTTTAAAAACAGTGCCAGGATGGCTCCCCCAGACACTCACCCGGGATGCTGTGGTCAGGAAACATCCCTGCCGGGGGTCCAGATGCCAGGGCAGGGCTTGGAGCTGCTGGGCCAGGTCCTCGCCGCCCAGCGGGGAGGGCAGGGGAGGCTCCGCAGACCTGCCCACAGCCTCTCTGCCCATGGGACCCTCTGGGTGATGCCCTTCTCCTGAGAGAACGCAGGAAACAGGAAGCTGAGTTAGTGAACTTGGGAACCAGAACTTAGAAAAGAAGCATGTTTTAAATAGAGAGGAAACAACCGCTATTTTGAGTTTCCTATTTATATATCTCGGCCCCGGGAGGCAGGAGGGCACAGGGCTGTCTGGATCTTTGATTCTGCCTTTGCTTCTAGGTGGCTAAGCAGACCCGGGTGTCACGAGTACCTGCAGGTCCTCTGACCCTCGCCTCGACTTTCCCAGGCAGGAAAGGTTTCCAGGAATGCCCTTTTGATGTAGTCAGGGCAGGAAGGGAGCTACCCTTTGAGCATCGTGACACAATACACTCCCTACCTGGGGTCTCCAGCCCCGCTATTGGAGCCCTCGGGGACACCTGCTCCCCAGTGGTAGTTGCTGCATCTCAGAAGTGTGTTCTGGTTGCAGGCCTGGCACGGCAGAGGGTTCTGGGACAGGTGCACCTGTCCTTCATGACCAACAGGTGCTAGCTTGGGGGTGCTGTCTCTTCCTCACTGCCCTGGGATCTATCTTCATTGTCCATTCCACATCCACATTTAGAAACCTGAATGGCCGGGCTGCTGGGTGCATAGCCTGCGAGAGTCAGCCGCGGACAGGCCTGAGCTTTCTGCCTAGAGGCCAAAACCTCATCTCATTCCTGCATCCAGAGTCCTGGGACACTCCTTTGAGGAAAAGTATTCTCCTTGAAAAAGAAAAGTAAAAAGCACGTCATCTGATTGTCCTATCATAGTAGAATCGTATATTCTGACATGAGAAACGTTCACAATCTATTATTACTTTTGTTTTTTGAAGTGGAGCCCAAAACAGTGTGTAGTGTGATCCCTTTTCTGTAAAAACCAAAACAGCAGACACATCTGCGCAGAGAAGTGGGTCTGGAAGGTTGTGGGCTGAGGGCTGGCGGCGGTTATCTCCGGACAGCGGGGTTATGAAGGATTTTAATTTTCTTCTTCTCTCATGGCGTTTCCCGTTTCTCCTGGTGACTGTGAACTGATGTGAACGAGACTGTGAGTTGGTGGGCGTACGGCTTGCGTTTTTCCGTGTCATGTTAAGGGAGGCAGCTTCAAAGCGCCAGTGCCTCCCGCAGTCACCAATGTGTTGTGTCTTGTCTTTCAGTGACATATTCGATGCCATGTTCCCCGTCACGCACATTGCTGGGGAGACCGTTATACAGCAAGGTATGTTCTGCCTTCTCCCCTGCGCCTAAGCCCGTGGGGGAAAATGGACTATGCACTTAAAAATATATATTTCCATAAAACCTTCACTGTCTATCCTTGAGAAAATTGACTAATGAAACTCAAGACCAGTCTGTTTAACAAGTTAACTCAGTAGGTTTCCATCATCTTGCCATTCAAAAAAATTGGTGGGACCCAGGGTCTGTCTTGGCGACGGTCTATAAGACCGTGTTGCAAAAGTTGTTTGCAAAAAAAAAAAAAAAACACTGTAACTTGTGTGTCTTGATGTACTACTGTGTTATGCATCTGTTGTCCTTTTTCTTTTGTTACAGGGAACGAAGGGGATAATTTCTACGTGATTGACCAAGGAGAGGTGGATGTGAGTATTGCTCACTGTCTTTGGAAAATTCCACGTCTTTCCAGGTCCGGCTGGAAGACTTGATGCTCAGTGCAGCACTAGGTCTCTACCAAGCTCGGGTCTACAAATTCTTCTTTCCAAGTGATGTTTCTAATGTTTTAGTCCAGAGTGGCAGCGCGCACCATTTAAGGGATACTATAAAAATATGGGAAGCGTGGTGTGGAGTGAGGGCGGTGGCCAGCAGGTGCGGGCTGCAGCCGCTGTTCCTGTTCGACTTATGCTGCGTGAATGCTGCACACTCACCACCTACGTTAGGTGCTAATGCTCGTGCTTACAGACCCCCAGGTCTACGACCAGGCGACCACTGCCTTTTCTGCCCAGTGTTCTGATCCATCGGCTCAAGGCTCCCAGAACATTGGCTTCTCCTGCTTGTACCTGTATCAGGAGTGAGGGACCCACACTTTTATCCAGAGGCTCCTGCTGTTGCAAGAGGAGAAGCTTCCCCTCCTCAGGAGACCCCACCTTGGGCTCTGGGGCTGATGCCTTGGACTCCTTCTGCCTCTCCAGCCGTCAGGGTCAGGGTCCCTCGCTGGGCTCCTGCCCTGCAGGCTGTTGTCCACGCGGCACCAGGGACCTTGGTTGTGCCGAGCTGGTTGCGCCCATCTCTCGATGAAATCCTCCGTGGGTTTGTCTCTCTCTGAAATAGGCCTGAGCCTCTGGCGTGATGGGCAGGAGGGGCCCGAGTGACCCTGTCGTTCCCAGATTCTGGAATCTGCCTGGTACTTCGCTGCCCCACGGCCTCTGTCTGTACTAGGACCCCAACACCCTCGGCGTCGTCACCATTTGCTTCTCCTCGGTCTCTGCTTAATTGTCACTGGTTGCCAGTGGACACATCCTGCCTCCCGGCTTCTCCTTGGCCGCTGCCTGCTCCCACCATAGGCTGCAGCTCAGTTCATCAGGCCCTTATTCCTGTGACTGTTTCTGTCTCCTTGACAGGCTGGAAGCCCCAGGCATTTTGGGGTCCGTGAGGCCTCAGATGCTCCCGTGGGCTGGCCCAAGTCACCTCTGGATCTGAGAGGCCCACACAGGGCCCCACGCCCTTCCCCGCGCCCCCAGCTGCCGTGGGGCGAGCTATTTCAGGGCTTGGCCTTGCGCTCTGTGCCCCTATCCAGTCCCGGCTATTTCAGGAGGGCATTTACTCATCTCCCCGGCAGCCCGTCTGCGTCCCCATTGCCGCCACACTTCTGGGAACCCGAGCAGACCCATTCCGCTTCCGGAGCTGCCAGCACAGGAAATGACTCATGGTTCCCACCTCCCGCGAGGGGCACGCGCAGAACAGCCGGAGACCCGGCCAGCTCAGGCAGAGAAAGTCCGGGTTTCTCTTGACCATGGCGCACCCTTTCCTGAGCTGGAGCCCGCAGGCTCGGCCCGGACCGGGCTCTGGGCAGACCTTCGCGTGGGGGTGGGGGTGCACTTGTCTCTCCCAAAGAAGGAAACTGAGGCAGGAGCCAAAAGCCCCGGGGGTTGCCTGGGCCACAGAGGAAGTGTGGAGGAAGGACGGCAGGCAGGCGGGGCAGTGGTTCTGACCCTGGGCTCAGCTGCCCAGCCAGCCACAGAATCATCTCCTGTTGGCTTCGCTTTGGGTTTAAAAAAAAACCAGCCCAGGAAATAGAGAAGACAGAGGAAGATGCGGCCAGCATCCCAGCCGGGCCTGTCCCCGGGTCTGAGACTGTCTCAGGAGGTGCTGACACCCAGGCCTGGGGAGCGGGACTGGGAGTCGGCTCAGCCTCCAGCGGACTGGGTGGGGCTGGCCCAGGGGTGGGGAGGCCAGGGCTGAGCTGAGGGGCAGGGATGGCTGGGAGAGCCACAGGGTGGCCTGTCCCCAGTCCATGTCCATGGCCCTCCCACCTATTTATGGCTCCTTTTCCACCACACACTCTTGGCCCCCAATTGATCAGGATTCTGGACCTCCCTACCCTGTCTCCTACTGGGTGTTTGTTGAGTGCCGGTGTTGTGCCTAGTGTTGCCTGGCCCTGAGCGTATGCTCACGACAGCAGGATGCAGCCCTGCCCTGGGTCCGGGGCTCCAGCTTGATGGGGGAGATGCTCGAGGAACAGGAAGTTGGCAGAGGCACATCTCAGTGGCCTCCCATCCGCTCTGTTCTTGTTCCTGCTCTGCCTCCCAAACTCCTATGCATCCTTCAAGACCCCATAGGGCTCAGCCAGTCTGTCTGCTGCCCAGCTCTGATGAACACTGAGCTCAGCTAGTGACCGAGCACCGGATCCCCAACCAAACTGGGGTCCGTGGGTCTTGGCTTGGCCTTTCCTTCCCCCTCTTCTGTGTTCACAAAATGATGCAAATCTTCTAATTCGATTCCAAAGACATTGCCCAAGTGCCAATTGTGTCATCAGAGCTTAGAGCAGAAATGAGGAGCTGAGGTGGCCCCAGGGTGTTCCGAATCTACGTGCTTCCTCCTCCCGACAGAACAGGTGTGGGGAGGGCCAGCCCTCTGCCCAAATGCTCTTGTGGCACCTGCAGGGCCCAACCTGGGGCCCGGGACCTGCTCCTTCCTGACCCATGTAGGGGGACACAGTGGAGGAGTCAGAGCTCCATGTGGACAGCGAGGCCTTGGGCTTCATCCTTTGCCTGGCAGGTTTCCTGAGCCCAGGTCCCCAGAGCTCGCGGACGGCGGGAAGAGTAAATGGGATAATTCTCTCAAGTGCCATCTGCTGTGCCTGGTGAGGGGAGGGGGCTCTGTCTGTTGTTCTCTGCCCCCCTGTTCCCGCTAATGCACCTGTTTCCACTAATGTACTTGCCACCTGCTGGCCACCATGGTGAGCAGAACACCCCCCGCCACCCCGTCTCATGTCCATAGCACACGCACCTCTAAGAGCCTTCTCCCCAACAGAGGAAATGCCCTCCATCCATGCTCCAGGCCCAGCCTAATCCCAGGAGGGGTGAGAACGAGAGAGGCTGGCATTGCCATGCCCTGGGCCCAGTGGGCATGGGACTGCCTAGGGAACTGTCCCGTAGGCTGGCTCAGGGCCCCAGGAGCAGAGCAGGTGCTGTCCTGCCCACCCTGGAGCACCCAGGCCTTGATGCTGGCTGTCCCTGCTTCTCACAGAGCCCCTGCCCACCCACTCTCTGCTCTTCTCCCCGCCTTCATTGCAGGACAGCACACCCGGGCAGACTGTGACCTTCCTTCACAAGCTGACCTCCCCCCTTCCCCAGGCTGTGAGCTCCTTCAAAGCAGGGCCCTACAGCCCTTGGAGACTGACAAGCCCTTGGCACCGTGGGGGTCTGGACAGTCACCCTGTCTTCCTGCAGACGCCCATCCCATGCTCCAGGCACAAGGCTGAGGCTGGCTCCCCTCCAAGCCCAGGGACGTGTGGAGGCAATTTTGTGAAGGGAAAGAGTGAAGTCACCTCCGTGTAACTGGAGTTCCCCAAATATATTGTCCTGGCAGATCCAAGCACCCCCCGCGGCCCTTCCCCTCCCCGACCGGGCCGCGGGTTCAGGTACAAAGGCTGCCTTAAGCCCCTGGCTGGACCCCGGCGGTAGCGGGTGGGATGTCTGGGCTCTGTGGGCGGATGCCTGCTTCCTGGCTACAACCTCAATTGGCAATCGAGCCCTGAGCCCCCGACGGCTCAGGCTGTGACTTATGGGCCGTCCGTGAGTGGGTGTGCCGGGCCCTCGCTGCCTGGCCGCGGCAGGAACGCCAGGCACCTTCATCAATCTCCTTAGATCCCAGCCGGACGGGGTGGGCGGCAGCGAGTGCCGGCGGGGCCGGGCGTGGAGGGAGCTCCTGTGATGTGGGCGGCCCCTCGTGTGCAGGGTAAACACGCGGGGTAGCATGGGTGAAGGCCACATTTAAAGGAATCAAAGATGCTCAGTAAGGAATCTGGAGGGAAAAAATGGCATGTTGGGTGGCTGGGGTGAGTTATGGGACATACATTACAATAATTACTGTTATTACTGTTACGGGTGGAATCGTGGCAGCCCTGGGCAGCCCCGTCAGGCCCCGTGTCTGGGAGCCCCGCGGCCGCATTTTGTTTGCTCATTTTCTGTAACCTGCCTTCCCTGGGGCGGTGGGATGGATTGCCCAGGACATGGAGGACAGCGTTCAAGGCTCTGTGACCCTGGCTTTGTTGGGGGTGGAGGGAGGAGAGGGATGGTGGCCACGTGCGTTACTGCCTCAGATGCCCTCCCTCTGCGGACCCTGCCCCGGCCCTTCAGACGGTGGGCCTGGGCGTGGCTTCCTGCGCACCCTCCCCTCCGCAGGGTGGACACTGCCCTCTGACCAGCGGCGCCCCAGGGTGATGGCCAGGTGACCAGATGCCAACAGCACCGGGTTTGGTTTAAATTATGGTTTTCCAGAGAGTCTGAAAGTGCCTGCCGCAGTATGCGCATTGCCAAGAGCTATAATCCATTTTTCTAAGTATAAAAATATCTTCCAATTTATTTTATTCGTGGAACATAGCATTTCTACTTAAAAGGACACTCAGCTGTGGACTGTAGGGCTCGGAACTTAGTTCCGTTTCCAGCCCTGTTTGAGGCCTGATCCTTCCCGACTGTTCTTAGGCCTTTGTTACCTGAGGCCTCAGCCCGGCCTGTGCACCCCGGAGGCAGCAGGGGGGCTCTGCTGTCCCTGAGCTGAGCTCCTCCTGTGCACCCTGGGGGGGCCTCTTCTGTCCCTGCTGGCTGCAGGGTTCCACCTCCCTCCTGTTTGGTTTCACACAGAATGTCTGGGGGCTCCAGAGGCTGGGGGGAGGTGCCACCCTGGGCAGCTTGGGGCCCCCTGCCAGGAGCTGGGCCTGTGGTCAGGGCCCGTGGTGCTTTGTGTGTGTTTCAATGGTGGCAAACTGCACACAGCATTTATCATTCTAGCCATCGCGAAGTGTTCGGGACATTAAGTACCTTGTATGTGCAGCTATCACCACTGTCACCTCTAGGACTCTGTCCCCATGAAGTCCTAACGCCACACCCTCCCCAGCCCCTGGCACCCCCATCCTGCTTTCTTTCTCTGTGAGCGTCACCCCTGTGGTGCCTGGAATGATGCAGGATTTGTCTTCCGTGCCTGGCTTTCTTCACTGAGTATGATGTCCGCAAGGTTCACCCTCACTGGACTCTGTCAGAATTTCCTTCCTTTTTAAGGCTGAGTAATATTCCATCGTGTGCAGATACCACTCTTTGTTTATCTGTCGTAGACACTGGGGTGCTTCTACCTTTGGCTGCTGTGACCGTGAGCATCACTCTGTTCTCAGGGTGCTGCGTTTTAATGTGTCATTTATCTGGTGCTGTGTGACCTGTGGCCCAGAGCTGCAGCACCTGGGGGTCTTCCAGCATCACTTACCCATGAAAGGCGCCCAGGGGCCCCACACAGCCCTTTATGTTCTCTGCCGAGGTCCTGGTAGCCGGCTGTGGGCACAGGCCGTGTTGGCGCAGCCTGCTGGGCTGCGCCTGGGGCTGGGGAGATGACCCGGAACCTCCCCACACGGCCACGTGTGGTGTTGGGTGAGGCTGGCAGGCCCCATGCCCGCAGCTCTCCCACGCTGCGCCCAGGAAGACCCCTTGGGATTCATTTTCAGGAGGAGCAACTGAGTTTAAGGAGGGTCCACAGGGAGGTCAGATTTGAGTTCAAGGTCTCTGCTAAATCCTGCCTTCTGGGGCCTCGTTCTGTGTTAGGTCTGGGGGGAGCCCAGGGCCATGGTGGATTGGAAGCCACCCAGAGGAGTGGTCTAGGTGCGGCCCACGGATGCCTGGGGCGGGGGTGACGGGGTGGCTCCAGCAGCAGAGGCAGACATGGCATGCACCCTGGGCTGACGCAGGTTGAGGCGGGGCTGGGGTAGAGACGGGAAGTGCAGCGTGAGTAAGAGTGGAGAGGGGCAGGTGGCCAGGCAGTGGGCACACAGGTGGCAGTGGGGATGCTGGCCTGCCTGGACCCAGCGCCGACCTCCTGCTGTCTGTGGGAGCCTGGGCAGGATGCAGAAGAGGGACCGCCGGCCTCTGCTTAGCACTTCACGAGGCACAGACAGCAGTCTTGTCACAAGCTGCAGCCTGTCCTTGCTTGGCCTCAACGAGTTGACTCGGCACTGTCATGGTGGCCTGGGCACCCCAGAGGCTAGACCCTGTGGCTCGCCCGGTTTTGGAGATGAGCATGGCCAGGTGGGGTCCCAGCACTGGTGGGACTCCTGTGGCCCTTGGGGCCCCACTGCTGTTATGCAGGCACCGAGGCCACCCGGCCAGTCCCCTGTCTCTGCGGTCGTCCCCTGCTGTCTGCACAGTGCTGCTCAAGCTTGTGTGTGTTATCTGCTGAAATAGAGTCGGGAGTCGGGTAGGCCCAGGAACCTTCATTTGTACCTGGCTCAGGGATGCGGCGCAGCTGGTCCCCCAGGGTCTCCCCCATCCCTCCCTGCACCCCTCTGGCTGCCTGGCTGTCCCCACCTGCGCCCAGGGAGCTTTGCTTTCCCACTGCCTTTAGGAGGAACACCAGGGCCCTTCCCTCCTCCCAGGCTTTTGAGACAGGCCCCTCTCCTGCCGCATTTGGTGTCTGCCAAATAGCAGCCTGACTCCTGCTGTACCCAGTGCCCCCAATTCAACCCTGCCCCAGGGCCTTGGCACGCGCTGTCAGTGTGCCTCCAGCTCTCTCCCCACACGTCTTCCTTGTCCAGCCGAAACTCCCCCAGGAAAGGTCCAATCTGAACAGCCTCCAGCTGCCCTTTCCCCTGACTCTGCTTCCCGCTGTCTCCCTGGGCCTTCGGGGTTCACAGTGAGCATGTGTTTGTGCTAGCATTAGCCTGCAGCCAGCCTTGCTGCCACTGCCGGTCAAGCACGTACCCCGGGGACAGGAATTCTCCCCAGCATGGATCTGTGCCAGATAGGGTGCTCAGTCAGTGCTGAGGGCATCAGTGGAAGAGGGGATGCAGAGTGGCCGGTGGGAGCTCAGTGAGAAACCACAGTCCATGGCAGGGCGTAAATGTAGCCCCAGGGGCCTCTACCATTTTTATTTTAAAAGAAGAAGAAAACACAAAAATGAAACAAAACAAGAAGTAGCCCCTTTGCGTACCAGCTGGGGTGGGGTCCGCGCTGCGTGGAGTGGTGACAGAGGCCAGTGTCCCGAGAAGGATGGCCCTTTGTCCTCTGGGGCCAGTGTGGCCCTGGGCCGTCCGCAGGGGCTGCACAATGGCTTTCTCTGACGCCGCAGAGGGAGCTCTCGGAGGCGGAGGAAGGAGGTCCTTACAGAAGGGCGTCCTGAGCCCGCTCCGCTTGGTCTGGCCCTACAGCAGCGGACCCTCACTCCTTGGGGATATGCCCCAGGAAAGTGGGGGTGCAGCTGCCCAGGCTGGCTCTGCTGAGATGCACCCTCCTCTGTTCTAGGGGTCCCTGTGCTCTTTGGCAGGTGGTGGAGTGTCCTGCCCCTTGCCTGGGGCCGGCCCCTTGCCTGGGGCCGCCATTCCAGGGCATGGCTTCCTCAGTCCCCTAAGGTGCAAAGCGGAGAGCCATGCACACTCCCCCGGGCACACGCCGCCTGCCTCCCTAGATACTCCTGTGTCAAGCAAACCTCCCAAACCCCTGAGCCCATGTTGCTTTCACGACTCAGCAAGAGGTCTCAGATTGGAACAGAGTGTAGTGGGTCCTGGGGGTGCCGTGGGTGCAGCTGCTGGAGAACAGGGTTGAGCAACCCCAGCCAAGGCTGAGCCAGCAGGTGCCCCCCCCAGGCAGTGCAGGCCTACCCAGGCATGAGTCACATGTGGGGATGCTCAAGGCACGTGACACATTAGGGCCTGAAGTCTGGCACCCACAGGAAGGCCAGATAGCACGAGGCACAGCAGAGTGAGCCTGGGGTTCCGAAGTTAACTTGAGTGGCTTTGGGGAGGGTCGTCTGGAGTTCCTGGGAACCCCATCCAAGCAGCGTGACGATGCACTGAGCTGCACCCTAAGAGTCACGCATGTCAATGGTCTCGAGTTGTCCTCCATGAACAGTTTTCTACAACAGCGCAGGAATAGTGGGAGTGTCGGCTGTGAGATGGGGGCCTGGCTGTGCTCAGGCCACCGACTGCCGTCCCCAGGCGTTGGGTCCCCTGTGAGAAACAAGAGGCACACGTTCCAGAGGACATGCTCTGAGGTCCCCTCACCCCAAAAACTCTGGGATGGCAGACCCTCCCTCCACGTGTCCCTCTGTGTCTGGGGGGGACACACCCTGCTCCCGGGAGGACACCTGTCTCCTGGAGCCTTGAGGGGCGTGGAAGGACGCTGCATTTCTCCTGCCCCGAGGCCGAGCTGCTCAGCCTCCCTCTGGGAACGCGGAGCCCAGGCTGGCCGGGTGGGGGCCACAGATTCCGCAGGGGACTGTGCTCGGCACAGCTGCCCTCTGTGTGCTGATTCGGGAGTTATCACCTGCGTGGCATTTTCTTTCAGATAGAAAACTCTGTGCATCGGTTCTTACCCAGATAATGAGTCATTGATTTCAGTAAGAATCGACTTATTGAATGATTCATGGCCACCCATTCTTTCCTGATACGCACCCAATGGGAACGGTTTTGCCAATGGGAACTATTCTTCAAGCTCATTGACACAGGGAGGGATAAAGACTGAATTGTGTCAAGTCATAGTAGCCAGATCTGCACCGTGGCTGCATAATGAACAATCTGCACCATTCGTGCACGGATGCGGCCCTGCGCGGTCAGTGCATAGTGGCACGCTGTGCAGGGCGTCGGCCCTTGGGGCCTGAAAGGGAATCTTGTCCTGGCCCCTTCCTGGCCCCGCTCGGTAGCAGGACCCAGCTGGAGGGCTCCCGTCCACACTCCAGGCCTGAGGAGCTTGGGTGCCGCCCCTGGGGAGGGAAGAGTTTGCCCCTGAAATGGTCGGCTTGGCTCCTTGGGGCCACAGCAGCATGTGTGGGGGGACAGGGGACCGGGGTCCTCAGGGTTTCTTGGGGGAGGTAGGAGATGAAGGGGCAATGGGCAAGTAGAGAAGGCAGGGTGGGGTGCTTGCCAGACCCTCGGCACATGTGAGGGACAGAGCGCCAGGGCAGGTGCCACGTGGAAATTGCAGGGTCCCGCTCACTGGTGCGCAGCCAGGACGCTAAGTCTGAGAGGCTGAGTCCAACGTTGACAAGGAATCCACTCGAAGGCTACCGGGGTGGGGGGCACCTGGGATGCTGGGATGCAGACTGGGCTATGTCCACCCGGGTCCTGGTCTGTCCCGTCGGCCACGGAAGCCTCCTGCCTCAGGGGTGACGCCCTCCGGCTTCAGCTCTGAGCAGATCTGTGGGTGAGGCAGGCGCCTTGATCCATGCACACGCTGGCCTCCCTGCAGCTCCAGGGCGGGGTGTGGGGACTTGGGCCCACAAGCAAGGGGCTGTGCCCCTCCGTGCAGGGACCCCTGGGTGGGAAGCAGCCAGTGTCCCCCACACGTGACGTTTCTCTGTCCTGCTCTCCGAAGGTGTACGTGAATGGAGACTGGGTGACCAGCATCAGCGAGGGAGGCAGCTTTGGGGAGCTGGCACTCATCTACGGCACCCCCAGGGCCGCGACAGTGAAAGCCAAGACAGACCTCAAGCTCTGGGGCATCGACCGCGACAGCTACCGGCGCATCCTCATGGTGAGTGGCGCCCTGGCCACGGGAGGCTTCCCAGGGCCGGGGAGGGACCCGGCTGTATCCAGGCTGGGGCTGCTCCTGGGGAAAGACATTTCCACCTCCTGGTAGGTTCTGCCCATGAGAAGGGAGGAGAGATGGGAGGGTTCTCAGAGCATCTGAGAAGGCAGGCAGGTGGCCAGGGCACAAAGCCCTTCCCCAGGGTGGTGGAGCAAAGCTCGCTGCCGACACAGTGGGGCCGGCTGCACCCCTCCCCTGACTCACTGTGTGTGGGGTTTGGCCCTGGTACTTTCAGATTTTGTCTGACATGTAGCCACGTCTACTCTTAGTGTACTCTGCACAGTGGGAGAGTGTGTGTGTGTGCACATGCGTGTGCACGACTGTGCATGTGTCCACCCACCACGGGGCAGCGGGGGCCATGGGCTGGTTCAGCTGTCTGGCAGGGTCTCACAGGGGGCTCCTGGGATGAGCTCGTGCACCAAGAAAGCCCCTCCCAGGGAGGGAGGTCCCCCCATGCTCTCCCTGCACATGGACTAGCTGCCGGCTCTGTTCCAAGTACTGGTCCCTCAGGCAGCAGAGAGGCTGGTGTCCCAGTGGAGGGGCAGACAGCGTGCACACAGCCTCAGGTGGTGACAGAACTGGGAGAAAAATGAGCCAGAGAGGAATGAAGGTGGGCTGAGGGGTAGGGAAGAAGCTGCTGTTTTATAAAAAGGCCTAGAGACTCCCTTGATAAGGTGACGATGTGAGCAGAAGCCAGAGTGCCACAGGGCTATCCAGGAGCAGGGCAGGCAGGGAAATGGCAAGTGCAAAGGCCCTGGGGCTGGGCTGCTGGGAGCGTTTGTGGGCAGTGAGAAGACATTTGTGGTTGGGGGACGTGGCACCTGCCCAGACTGTGGGCCCACAGCCTTGCAGGAACCTCACCCCCACTTGGAGCACCCAGAGCCATTGCAGGAGATGGAGCTCAGTAGTGACAGGAGCCAGTTTCACTCAGCCCTCTGGCCCGGCCTAGGGTCACCCCAGCCAGGGCAGAGCAGCCTGGGGCGAGTCATCCAGGGAGGTGCTGGGCCTGGCGGTGCTGGGCTGGCCACCTCCTCATGGTCTCGGGCCTCATCTCCAGCCCCCGCTTTCCATTGCTGGGCAGAGGCCACTGGGAGTCAAGCACCTCGACCTCCAGACAGCTCCTCGGCTCTCTGCGCTCAGCCTGCAGTGACCACCTGGCCAGGAGCTCGTCCAAGGTGGCCAGGGGGGACCCAGGAGGACCTGGGCAGCCCTGGGAGAGTGTTTGCTCAGAGCCATTTCCTGCGGGGCCGGGGGGTGCCCAAGGGAGGCACGTTACTAGGAGACCTGTGGCCTCTCCTCCCCTGCCCTCCCTGGGGTGGCCCCACGCCCAGGGGCTGCCCCCAGCTCCATGCCCCAGACCAGCCAGTGGCAATGGCGGGAGGTGGTGGCTTGGTGTCAAAGGCCCAGAGTGCAACTTCTAAGGAAGGGCTGGGGTTTGGGGTGTTTGAGGAGGAGGCCTGGGGAAGTCCCCGAGCCTGGTGTAGGACAGGGCCCTACAAGCTTGAGGGACCATTCCAGCCCTGGGAGTGTGGCATCCACATGGGAAATGGAATTGCTGGACGGGGGCGCGGTGGGCAGGTCTGCAGTAACGTCCAGCTCTTTCTTTCCTGCGTGGCTCAGCACAACCTCTGGGGCAGCTTTCTCACCCGGCCCCGAGCTCCATGAGCTCTGCATCATGCCCTCATGGAGCACTAATGGAGCGCCTGCTGTGTGCCAGCGGCTCCTGCATGGCTGTGGATACAGCAGGCACAAAGCACACGACCCTGGGCTCCCCAGGGGGACTCCATGGAGCCCAGGTTCTCTCTCTTCTGGTCTTAAACAAGCCAAATCCTGTTTTCGCCCAGAGACTGCTCTGTCCTCCAGCCTCCCCTTGAGAGGGGCCAGGGTGGTTTGGAAGCTCAAAGAGGATGCAGCAATTCCTGCCCCCACTCTCCAGCACACCTGGCCCCTGGGTTGCATAAGCCGCCGGTTCCCTGCCCTCCGATGCTGTGCCATTCCTGGCTGTGGGATTTTTGTGGCTGGAACCTTATATTCAGGGAAGTTCCCAAACCACCGAGGGAGCTGGCGCTTCCTCTGTTTTAATTTTGGATTCTTGCGCGCTAAGAATAGCCAGAGGGCCTGGCTGGTTTGGAGGGAGCAGGACGGGTCTGTGTCTGCATCAGCCCTTGATCTGGGCAGATTTGGACGCATCCGTCATGCTAGGAGTGTTCCCGCCGCGAGTCCACTTAGCGTGAAGCTGGGGCTGCCATGGGGGACACTGGAGGTTCCTCGATGTCCACGTCCTCCCTCCACCGCTCCATGTTTTGTTGGGGGAAGGACGGGGCTCCCAGGCAGGGGCTTCGAGTGCAGCCGGTGCTCCCCAAGCTTCTTTCTTTTATGCTTTGGGGTCTGTTTACCCTGAGTCTTGCCCAGGACCCCGTGTCCTGAGCTAATGAGCGTAGGATTCTGTGGTAGAGACTGTGCTGCAACATCCAGAGCCCACCTGCCTTGGGCAGCCCAAGACCCCTTGGAATCTGGGTCCTTAGCAGAGGTTGGACCCTCCCCTCCCTCATCCCCGCCGACCGGTGAGGCCTCATGGGGTGTCCTGACGACTGGGCACAGCCACTGGGGGCCAGGAGGGGAGGCTGTTCCTCTGCTTTTGAGCACAGGCAACTCGGCTTGGCGACCTTGACGCCACCACCGAGGGCTCCTTCTGGTCCCCTGAGCCAGGGTCTGCCCCTCTGTGTCTCAGGCAAAGTCACAGCAGCCCAGGGGGACCAGGCACCCCCACTCGGGGGCAAGGATGCTGAGGCCCAAGGGACTGTGGGGCTGCGGAGGGTGTCCACCCAGAGGGGCCACAGAGCTGAGACCCCATCTGGCCTGCTGGCCCCTTTCTGTCTGAGAATCACCTTCCCCTCTTGTAGGCCCTGGGCCCCACCAGACTCCACAGTGGTGCCCTCGGACTAAAGTCGCTGACCCCACAGCTGTGCACAAGCTGGGGCTGCTTCCCATCGTGGCTTTGGTGCAAATCTTTGCTCATCCCGGCTCTGAAGCATCAGGGAGGGGCAGTTTGGAGCCCTCGGGCTGTTTGCTGGGAGGCTCGGGTACTACCAGTCACTGTGCCCCGCTGCAGAGTGGTCTTCCGGCAGTTTCCTGCCCCCTTTTAGGGAAGACCAGCTGCAAGTGGCCCAGCAGTGTGGCCGCTAGAAACACCCTAGTCTGCCAGACTTTATGAAAAGTTCCCTCTGTCCCTGGAGGGCTGCTGTCCACCCTGGGCCAGGTCAGGCACCCTTTGCTCTCAGAGAGGAGGGCATGTCCAACACAGGAGCCCCTGGCGGCTGGAGACATAGCTGGGTACGTGTTGGGGCCTCTCCCTCCAGGCTCTTCCCTGATGTCAGCCCGCCAGACACCCCATCACTTGGAAGTGGGAGCTGAGGCCAAGGCAGGGACCAGCAAGACTGGGCAGAGCTGAGGCCAGGCCCCAGGCCCCCATGCCCTCGGGTGAACTCCTCCGGGGCGGGCTGGGCCAGTGTTGGGAGGCCAGTCCCAGCCCTTCCATGCTGTGGGCTTGAGTGAGCCCCGTGGGGGCATGGAGGTCCCCTGCCTCACTCAGCTCAAAGCCCACCTCAGGGTTCTGGCATACATGCTACAAAGCCCCCGGAGTGGGTGTCCCAGCGCCACCCAGACAAGGAGGCCTTCCGGATGCCTTTATGGGGCATGAACGGACAGCCCAGGCTCCCAGCCGGGCCCCACCTACTGTCTTGACCGCGGAAGGAAACTCTAGTGCGGAAGGAAAATGATCCTGGGAGGAGGGCGGCCTCCGGGACTGGGCCCCTCCCGCAGGTCCCGGGCAGCCACCTTTAGCTGTCATTCTGCACCGAGATGGATGGGCCAGTTTCACTAAGCTTTAATGTCTAAGGTTCCCGGGCAAAACATGCTTGCATTCCACCGGTTGGGCGTAATTGCTGGGCAGTCAGTGTGAATTATAAATTATTTTTCAAAAGAAATGCCTTTTTTATGGCCGGCAGAGATCTAAAACAGCTTGGGCTGGGTCATGGAGCCTGCTGCTCCACCGAGGACGTCCAGCCCCACTCATGAGCAGACACGCTGGCACGTTCCGCTCCACGGTGCCTGGGCATTTCCAACAGAGCCCTCGAGTCGCTGGGGAAACTGGCTTGTTCAGGGCGCCATAGCGGGCACAGGAGAACCTTCTACACCGTCTTGGTCTGGTTGGTCTCGGGTCAAGTTAATGCCTGCTGGGCTGTGAGTCCCCCAGCCCTGTTGGGGCTTTTGCTGGGGACAGGGGAGCTTGGGGAGGGGGCAAACAGGACACTTCCATTTAGAACCTCCAAGGTTCTAAAATTGGAACTTGCAGCCTCTTGGGGCCCTCACCCCACCCTCCCCTGGACTGGGCAGTGGGGCATCCACACATCAGAGTTGCGAGATCAGTGTCACCTGGCTGGGATCCACGTGGCCACATGGGCAGCCATGCCCACCAGGACCATCCTCTCCAGAGTGTAGCCCTGAGATGTGCCATGCACATACGCTTTGAACTGTGAGTACCTGCCTGTGTCTCAGAACCGTGCTCAGGGCGCGGGGCTGTGCAAGCTCACCTCTCAGTGTCCTGCTGGGCCCTGGCGGGTGGCAGAGTACCTGAGCCACTCTGTCTTCTGGCTGCCAGGCACCCAGGGAGGAAGGGCTCAGAGTAGCCAGGCCCCCAAAATTCCTGGTTCTCTCTGTGTGACATGGAGCCCCCACCCCGCAGCAAAGCCCATCTGAAAGTGACCCTGTGCCACTGAACACCGAGACCCGCTGCTGGCTCATGGGGCCGTGGGCATGGTGGTGAGAGCGTGAACTCCATCCCAGCTCCGCTCCCTGTCCCGGGAAGCATGGGCATTATGCGGCTCTCTGAGCTGCCCTTCTCCAGCCCAACAGGAGGATGGAGCATGTTGATACCTAGTATGGTGCCGAGCACACAGTGGGTGCTCTGTGGATGCCCCTTCTGCCCCTTCCAGAGGACACAAGATGCTGAGTGTGAGTGGAGATTCAGGGTGACCCTGCTGTTTCCAGGCCAGTGTGGAGCCCGGTGGTGTGAGCACAATTCTGGAGCAAGACTGATCCATCTCCAGTCCCAGCCCCACCACTGGGGGACCCAGCGGGCATGATTAGGCCACAACCCTGCCCTAAGTGTCTCTCCCCCACAGAGTGGAGATAATAATACGGCTACCCAAAGGGGCTGAGGCGCGGGTAAAGGAGAGGACCGCAGGAGGCGCCTGGTACCCAGTGAGCACTCAGCAATCTTAGCTGTGCTGTTCTCATCACCTCCTGGGAAGAGGAGGAATCCTGGTCGTGGTGGGGCTGCCAAGGACTGGTGCCAGTCAGTGGTTATTACAGCGGTCTCTCACCCCATATCTGATGATAAGGAAGTCATCTGAGGCTGGCACCCCCTGAAACTCCACGGGAAGCAGACAAGGGACCTTCTGGGCTAAGGTGGAGATGGCCCTGACAGAGTGGTGGTTAGTAGTCAGGGAGGAGGGAGGAGGAGCTCAGGTCAGAGGCATGGAACATGTGCCTGGTTCAGTCACTCTCCTGATAGAGAAACCGAGGCCCGGAGGAAGAGACTGGTCTAAGAGCCTGGGGAGTTATGGGCAGGCTGGGGCAGGAATTGGAGTGTGCTGACACTTCTGTGAGGCCTCTTCCATTGTGCTCAGTAAGAACCCCCCAACATCACCATCACCATCATCATCACCATCACCATCATCATCACCATCACCATCACCATCATCACCGTGATCATCACCATCACCGTCATCACCAACACCATCATCACCAACACCATCCGCATCATCACCAACATCATCACCATCATCACCACCATCACCATCACTGTCATCATCACCATCCCCATCATCACTAACACCATCATTACTATCATCATCATCACCATCATCATCATCACCATCACCACCATTGCCATCGTCACCATGATCACCATCATCACCATCATCGTCATCACCATCACCATCATCACCACCACCATCATCATCATCACCGTCACCATCAGCAGCAACGTGAGGAACATTTGTTGAGACTCGGTCCTTGCAGTGACGCAGTGGGGCAGGATTTTTATTACCTCCTGTCACCAGGGTTCCATGATGCAGGTGGCACATCCAAATCCACACTCACGGACTTGATGCGGAGCCCACTGTGTCCTCTGTGCTGCGGCCTGGGAGGCTGGGCGGGGCATCCTCAGGGGCCTCCCCCCCATCGGGTGTCAGGCTGGGCCACGCCTTCTCGGGGCTCTGACTTCTGTGCTGTGAGCGGGAGGCTCCGCTCAGTTCCGGGAATCTGCGTTTCTGGACATTGAGGGAGACTAGGAGCAAGTCGGGGGGGAGGGTCAGGGGGCCGGAAATGGCCTGTGCCTGGCAGCTTGGGACACGTGGGAAAGGTCGGCTCGCCATGGGGGGGCCAGAATAAGCAACTGTGGAAAAACCCTTGATTTGGCCTGTGGAAGCCTCCTGTGCCCTGGGGACGTGCGAGCCAGCCCTCCCCCACTTCATTGCCACTGCATTTTTGTCATATTTTCCAGGGACAGGCATTCGCCTTGTGTGCCTTTTGTCCAACCTTTCCCCACCAGCCCTTTCCCTTCCACAGCAGACCCACCTGCCTCCTTCTCCCCTCCTCTACCTCCCTGCAGGGGCTCCCGCCCCAGTGACTGCGCATCTTCCAGCGGTGGGGACGGCGAGGACCTGGGGCTGCTCAGGCTCTGTGCTCCGCGTCCAGGGCACTGCTGGCCACCCCCCTGCCGTGGCCCCTTCTCTCCCCACGACAGAGCCTCCTTCAGTGCCTTAAAGGGTCCCTTTCTAAAGGTGACCTGGACACATTTTGTACATGTCCTCTGTCCACTCTCGGAAGTTAGAGCCACAACTCCAGGTTTTGCCTCTGTGGTGGTGTCGAGAGACGAGGAGGGGCAGTGGTGGGTGCAGGCCCTGGGGACAGGCAGGGCAGACCCTGCACCACCACGCACAATAGTGTACCTCTGGCCACGTCCCTCCGGCGTGCTCACCTCTCCTTTCTCTGAGTCCTCGGCTGTCTGGGCTGTGGACTGTGACAGTGCACACCTGCACAGCTGAGCTCAGCCGCTCCCGCTCCCCGCGGGGCACGTGGTAAAGGCCACCCGAGGTCTGATTGTGATTTCTACTCTTGGGGAGATAGACAGGCGTTTGGGGCTCCTGCCATCAGGAATCTTACTCCTCATGCCGAATCCATCTTGCCCCCCATCTTCTCGCGTTGCTTGGGGAGCTGACAGCCAAGGAGCTGCAGGCCCGGGTCCAGGGAGGTCCTGCTGCTGCAGGGGTGCAGGGAGGCAGGGAAGCATCCTGGGAGCATTAGTGCCATCTCTGTGGCCAGGCAGGAGTGGCACCCCTGAAGCCAGCGGACATGTGGCAGCCAGGAGAGCCATAGGGTGGGCGCTATGCGAACCCACCGCAGGCCCTAGAAGAGCTTATCATTTCTTCCCTTAGGGTTCGGTGTAGCTGGACATAGTAGCTATTGCTGAGTAATAAATTTCCCCCAAACTCAGTGGCCTGTGGCAGTAATGCAACATGTGTCAGATAGTTTCTGTGGCTTATGAAGGAAGTGGCTTAGAGGTGGCCCTGGCTGGACTTCTCCTGGGGTCATGGGGAGGTTTGGCAGGTCGAGGGCCGAGGGTTGTCTCTGCTGGCCGCATGGTGCAGGAGGCTCCGCCCCTCCTGGGAGCCTCTCCATGGCTGAGAGATCCTGGCGGGAGCTGGGCAGGAGCCACAGTGTCTTTTACAATCTCACTTTGGAAATCTTGAACCATCATTCCTTAGCGTCCTCTTGGTTGCACAGGTCAGCCTGTCATTGTGGACAGGACCACAGGTGTGACTGCCAGGGCTGGGGCTGCCACACCAGGTGCAACAAACACTCAGAATAGCAGGGGCTTAACCCTCAGGGTCATTTCTCATGTTCAAGAGCTCTGGAAGCAGCCCATCTTGAGGGCAGTGTTCTTCTGTGGGGTCAGGGCACCAGGGCTCCCTTACCTCGCTGCTCTTCCTGTTCCCCAGGGCCCGGCAGGGCTGCTGGGGCACTGGCCATGCTCTCCACATGCCAGATGTCGGAAGGAGGAGAGGAGAGGGGGATGTTCAGAATTGCACACCCCACCCGTGTGTGAGCTGGAGCAGTTGGCCTGTAGGCCCAGGGGGGAGGTGCCTTGTAAACCGTGCTCATGGTTTTCCGTCTTGGGGTGTTGCAGGGACACGTGCAGTAGCACATCAGGAAAGTTAAACACCTGCCGTTTGACAGGTGCAGGTGCTGGCACAGCCCTGGGGCTTCCAGAGCCCAGGCTGGGTTTTCATTACAGCCTTGGGCGGTGACTCAGCCCCTCTGAACCTTGGTTTTCTGCCCTGGAAATAAAGATAATGACGGATTCACCTCACGGGGTTGTCATAGGCCCATGAAGACGGTGTCTAAGAGCCTGGGCCCACTCTGACCTGGAGGGTGCTCCCAGCACGGCAGGTGCCCTCCTTCCCTCCTCTCTCCACCAAGGTGACGACTGATCAATGGTCACAGAAAAGCTCCATCACCAGCAGATACTGTCTCTCCATCCCATTCACATGCCATGGGACTCCCTCCTTGAATTTGTGGCCTTCATCAATTGATGAGACCATTTGAATTTGAAGAAAACCAGGCTCTCCCCATGGACCGTCTGTCTCTGAATGCACAGCGCTTAATAAACTCACTGGCAGGGCTGCCATGTGCAGTTGCGGAGTTCGCACACTGCGCAAAGGCCTGGAACAGAGGGCAAAAGGGGCTGAGATCCAGGCTGCTTTTGACATACTGGGCTGGGGCTGACCGCCTAGGGGCAGGGCCTTATTCTTGTTTGCTCAAGGGCCCGTCAGCTTGTAAGACGTGTGCTTCAACGAGGTGCTCCTTTTTTCTTTTTCCTGAGACAAGGTAATGCTCTGTCACCCAGACTGGAGTGCAGTGGTGTCATCGTAACTCACTGCAGCCTCAAATTCCTGGGCTTAAGCAATCCTCCTGCCTCAGCCTCCCAAAGAGCTAGCACTACAGGCGTGAGACACCGTGCCTGGGCAGGGTGCCTTTTTCTAGTCCACATTTCTAATCCTGATGCCAGAATGAATACTAGTTTCTAACTCACATAATGCTGACTAGGCCTGTCGCTGGTATTGCATTATTCATCTTGCCTTTACTGGGGCTGAGGGCGGATTTTTTGCCTCTTTTAACTGGGAAGGATGCAGATGAAGCCAGCTTCAGGCACGTCTGGATCCAGGGTCTTAGCTGACGTCAGCTGCATCGTCTCGTCCACATCATATACTCGATCCCCTGTGTTAGCCTTTGTTTCTCTCCAGGTGTGCATGTGTTTAGGGGCCGGGGCAGCTCTGGGGTGGGTGAGGGACCCTCACTGCAGACACACCCAGCATCCACCCTCTCAGCTGTGAGCACCCTCCAGCAGGTAGACATCCAGGTTCAGCACTCGGACTAGCTGTGCACACCTCTCGGACCACGCGCTGGCCCATGCTGGATGGGGTCACCTGCCACCAGCCAGGGCACTGAGAAACGGCGTGGAGTCTCTCCAGGGGAGGGGCCGGGCACGGGCAACGTGGTAGCTCACACAGACCCCTGGCCATTGGAGGGCACTCAGGACTTAGAATGTTACAGGGTCTCCCTTTAAGAGTTCAGGGTCATGTGGGAACATCTGGGCACGTCAGAGGCTTTAGGCACGAAGACCCACCTTCTCCCTGTTCTCCTATCTCCCAAACAGGGCAGCACGCTGAGAAAACGCAAGATGTACGAAGAGTTCCTGAGCAAGGTCTCCATCCTAGGTCAGTGTCCCCGTCTGTCCGCGTGTCGACTCCTCTGTCTCCTTGGGGACCTGTGGCCACCCAGGCCATTTTCCCATTGCCTGCGTGGCAAGTTCCGGGTACCGTGCAGGTTTGGGACACAGACACACACGCACATGCGCACTCTCACATGCCAGAGCACCGGCGCTGAAACCTCAGTCCCACCCCCAAGATTCATTCATTCACTGGTGCTCCCGCGCTAACAACCGCCGGTCTTGTTGCCGCCACAGTGACAGCTGAGACCCTCTCCTGCACCGGCGGAGGCACTGGTGACCCCCGGGCTGAACCGACGAGTGCTGCAGCTTGGAGCAGGCAGGCCCGGGCTGGCAGCCGTTTCCTTCTGCGGTGTCTTGGCTTTTGTCGGCCTGTCAGACACTCTCCCTGCCTGGCCTCCCGTCCGCCTGTTTTGTTTTCCTTTGATTAATGCGATAGCCACCAAGTGTGACCAGCTTCTCCACGGCCTTCCGGAGGAATAACAAGACTGTAATCCCCTCCTCCTGCTCAGTCACCATTAGCTACACAAAGTCCTTCAAAAAGTAGCTGGCGGGACAATGCCTCATGGCGGGTTTTGGCAGGCGGGGCGCCTTGGAGGGAGCCCGGAGCTGTGACTTTGGCATTTCTCCCTTGCTGGAAACTTGGCCACTGTGCGTTGGTGCCCCTGGGGTGTGCTCCTGGTGGACGTCGGTTCGGCCCCCAGGACCAGAAACTCACACTCTCAGCACAGTCTGCATGTAGGGGGTGAACCTGCAAAATTACCCTGAGCCTGCAGGGTGGGGTCTCCCTTTCTGGGCAGGTTTACTCGCCCTGGCTTTGTGGAGCCCCGTGGCTGCAGGCCGACCTCTGTGCGGTGCTTTCTGGGACACCTGCCTGTGCCTACTCTGCACACCTCCCACGGTACAGGGTTCAAAACACCTTTCAGAAAAGGGTGTGACCATTAAGCGTGGGGCTCTGCAGCCTCCCACCCTGTTCCTATGTGGGATTGGCCACTAGCCCGTGTGTCCTGAGGCCTGGGGGGTCTCAACTGCAGTAAACAACAAAAATGCCCCCAAATGTTTTGTGTTTCATAAAATGTTCATAGACTTGAGAAACATTTAAAAAATTGGATCAAAAAGTTTCCATGGCCCAACATATAGTTACTTCCTTTTTTTTTTTTTGAGACATTTTTCTATTTTTAGTAGAGACGAGTCTCACTCTTGCTCAGTCTGGTCTTGAACTCCTGACCTCGAGCAATCCTCCCACCTTGGCCTCCCAGAGTGCTAGGGTTACAGGTCTGAGCCATTGCACTGGGCCCCAACATATAGTTTTTTCTGACAGTTTTCACCTAAGATTTATGTTGTTGGGAGATAAAGCTATTGCTAATCTTAATTTTTCAGACCTCAGAATACTGCAGGTTTTAAATGTAAGAAAAAACTTGCTAATCAAATATGTGGAAATGGACTTCCTAACTGCCGCTGACTTCTAAAATGAAACGCCTCTTATTACTTCCCTTCTAAGGAAACCAAGAAAAAAAACTGCTCTGGATTCATGGCCAGTCTGATTCTGCACCCCTTTCCTCCTAAACGCAGGCCAGTTTTGCTCGTGAGTTACCTGCGTTCTGTAGCCGCAGGTGTGTGCCGAGGTGCCGCCTACGGGGACAAAGCTCGGAGCTGTTGAGCAACAGACCAGTTGTCACCAGGCCTGGGGTTAGTGGGAGGCATTGTCCTCCTTCCAGGCAGGAATTTTTAAGAAGAGAAATCTCCCTCCTAACCTAGATCTAAAATAAACGCTTGGCTGTTCATTTGTAGCTTGTGGCCAGCAAAGTTTCCTTTGCCAAAAAAGAAATAGTTGATCAGGCGATCATTATTTTCTTATAAAATCTCACATGGTTATTTTTTCTTCCTTCCAAGGGTTAGGGATGGACAGTGACAGGGAAGGGAAGGTGGGAGAGGGTGGGTTATGCATTTGCAGCTGTTAGAGATAAACCTGGAGTTGGAGTGAGGTATTTTGACCTGAACAATGGAAGGTACACTGCCTTGACAGCGCAGCGCACATGCAATTCCGTGTTCTCAGAGCGGCCCTTGGAGGGCGGCGATTCTACTGAATGGGCGATCGCTTCGCTGCTCTGGGTTATTTTAAGGCACTTAGTAGCCGCGGTGCTTAGCGGTGACTCTATTGTCTGCAAAAATATAGGCTGCTCCATTCCTTTGAACATCACAAAAGTATGTTCGTACGAACTTAACTTGAACTCAATTTTCTGTCCCTATTATTTGAGTTTCGCCAGCAGTAAGTGGGGAATGGCCCCCCCAATCCCAAGCTGTGCCCCCCAATCCAGCCGATCAGAGTCCCCAGGCCCTGCAGGCGCAGGTGGTGGGAGCGGCTTTAGTGGCCTCTGCTACTTTCTGCTTCTTCCTCCTCTCTTACAAAGTTGACACCGTGGCGGTTTCTGAGGACGAGTTTTGGGCAGAGCGGGTGCCTCGTCCTGGCCTTGGTGGCGAGGTGCCTCCCAATGACTCTGTCCTTGTCCTCCCACCACAGAGTCCCTGGAGAAGTGGGAGCGCCTGACTGTGGCAGACGCGCTGGAACCCGTCCAGTTTGAAGACGGAGAGAAAATTGTAGTCCAGGGGGAGCCAGGGGACGACTTCTTCATCATCACAGAGGTGGGTCCTGCTCAGGGCGCGTGCGCTGCTTGGGGTGGACCTTCCCTTCTGCTCCTGCCTGACACCTTGCACCCTCCTCCCCCTGGGGTAAGAGCTGGCCCCATGTCCCCACCAAGTATGCCCCCACACCCCCCACATCCCTCACAACCCCCTTACCCCACACAACCCCATGACCCCCACAACCGCCTCCACCCCCCCACAACTCCCACGCCCCCACGCCCCTCCTCCACTGAACGTCCTCGTGGAGTGGGTGGGCAATGTCTCACACTCTGGCCACTGAAGAGCCCTCTCACCCTTGCGCATCAAGGTTCTCATCCTACAATGGTGGCGGATGTAAAACCTGCGCATGTGAGAAAGTTGCATAAACCAAGTGCACACACAGGGGCAGGTGAAACTCGAGCAAGCTGAGCAGGTCGTATCTGTCGGCATCCTGGTTGCGGCAGGTACTGCACAGCTTCCCGGCGCGCTCCATGGGGGAAAATGCATGAATTTAGGAATCTTACCACATTATTTCTACAACTGCATGCGGATCTACAATAATCAGAAAATAAAAATTTTAGTTTTAAAAAGATGGCAGCGATTTCTCTGCCTGAACACACGAGCCACTTTTGCTGTCTCTCGCAACATGGCCCCACTCGGGACAGGCAATAGTCAGCTCCATGGAGTCCCTGGGACGTGCTGGGCCGTGGTCTGAGGGGGCCGCACCCAGCCATCGGGAACGGGGTGAGCAGCAGTCGTGGGAAGAGGGCAGGAGGTCATGGAACCAGCGGCCTGTGCGTGAACTTCTGGCTGTGGGAATCCACACTTTTGGGGGCCTGTGCCCTGTGTGAGGGGCGCCTCTTCCTGGGGATCAATGCTGGGGTGAACCTGGGCAGCAACCTCACATGCAAGTGTGAGTCTCCCTGCAGGTGGCCCGGGCATGAGTGAGTGACACTTGTGGCTTCCCTGAGTACGCAGAGCCGAGTGCGCGCCACGTGGTCCGTGTGTTCCCCCTTCTCGGAGGCTCTGGGGTGAGGGCGTTTCACAGTCTCAGGCTATTGAGGCCCATTCTCCAAAGCAAGATTCAGTGTGATGGGGTTTGTGCCACGAATGTCCCACAGCGTGGGCAGCAGAGGACTGTGGTGCCACCTGGAGGGAACGTCTTGCTGCCCTGGGGCTGCTGAGAGGACAAGGAGGTGAGCTCGACCCTGGCGGATGTTCGCCCAAGTTAATGCTGCTCAGGAGCCGCTTCCTTGGTTTCAAATAGCAACAAAAGCACCAGCAGGATCACCGAGGCCACTGGCATTCCACAAGCCGACCCGTGCCCCTCTCTGGGACCCAGGCTGTAAAATCAGGGCGGCGCGAGTGAAACCCGAGGGCAGGAAACGCAGATTTCATGTGTGGCCTGTGCCTTCGAGTCCTCATCAGCCCCTGCGTGTTAAAGGTCCTTTCTTCTCCACAACCCGCTGCCTATTCCCGCGTGGCCTTCCCATCAGGAAAGATCCAGAAAACTGGAGAATACAGCAGGAGAAACGACGGGGCAGAGGCTTGGGAGAGCCCTGGGAGATTTCTGCTGTCTTGGAGGAGGCGCCAGGCGGATTTTGACAGCACCAACTTCACGGAGCTCAGCGGTGTAAGTTTGGGGACCCGGAACCCGAGTCACCACCCTGTCCACATCCCAGCACTGGGAAAGCTCAGAGGAGGCTTGCCGAATGAACGCGTGCATGAATGAATGATGCTTGTCTCCACCCAGACTTTCCAGGAGGCTCCAAAAATATTCCCGAAGGGTCCCCCATTGGGAAGCAGGTCTCAGTATTCCCTGTCTGCAGGCGGGGATACACTCACAGTGATGCTTCTTTACAAAGAAAACAGGAAGAAAGAAAGAATAAAGCCATAGGCAGAACTGGTCACGACGCTGGTCAGCACTGGAGGCCGCCTCAGTTGGTAGCCTCAACGTGGCGTAAACCCACCTGTTCCAGCGCCTGGCCCAGCTGTGATTCGGAAGCTCCCGCCCTAGGCTTGCCCAGAGCCTGCCGTGCCCGTCTCGTGCCAAGGCCTTTGCGTGCAGGTGGGGTGGAAGTGAGGGCTTGGCGGGGAACTCTCTGAGGTTTTGATCTCAGAACTTCAGGGGCACCGCTGTCCCTTGAGGCTGCATTTCCATCTTGTTCCGCCCTCATGCCGGTCGGCAAAGGGAGCCTGGGGTCTGCAGGACACGGCTGCGGAGCTGTGGGTGCCCCACACGCTCAGCCGAAGCTCCTGCCAAGCAGAGAGGACGGTGGGGTGACGTCCCCACAGGACTGTGTGGCACACGGAGCCTCCACAGACACTAAAGCGAGCCCATCTAGAGGACCCAGTGGGGACAGTCTCTGCGCTTGTTGGCCGACTGGCTTTTCATCCGCAGAGCAGCCTCCTGCCGCCTCATGCTCCGTAAAGATCCATCTTCTGACTCTGAGTGTCTCACCACGACAGTGGCCTTGCCATGGCATCGCCCTGGGTGTCTTCGGGGCCTGACTTCCCCGGTTGGGAAAACAAAGTTCCTCCAGCCTTCAAGTTGTCACAACCACCCTGAAGTCTGAGACATCACAGGCGGCTGTCTTTCCCGTGAAAATGTGGCGTCTCGCTCCCCTCCCTGTGGTGCTGGGCTGGCTTTAGCCACGTGCTTGACCAGCGGAATGCAGCAGCAACGGCTGCAGGGCATCTGAGGCTGGGGGCTGAGAAGCCACCACGGCCTCTGGGAACCTTGTTCTTGGAGCCCAGGGGCCTTGGGCCAAGATGCCCCGAGCTCTGGGATCAACGACCGCAGCACAAGTGCGCCGTCCGGGATATCCGCCCAGCTCCAGCACAGGAGAGACCCCGAGTGAGAACCCCTTGCTGATCCCGCCGAGCCGAGAGCTGTGACAGATGATGACAAGATGTGACTTTAAGTCACTAACTCTGGGAAGGGCTTAGTTCCCGTCAGTTATTGCCACCAACACAAGCCGGTAAGCAGAGCCCTGTCCTTGCCTAGACAACAGGGCATAGGCGGCGGCTTTCTGGCCACTCCGCCGTCAGTGGGGGGTTTAGCGCTGAAACGAAATGCCTTTGCTTCTCTGGGGTGTTCACTCATTGACGGAAAACTGGCGCTCACAGTCCACATCAGGCCCGGGGACAAATTTGTATCGTCTTGCACAGTGTTTTTTTCAAACATTTGAATTAGTTGTTGGTATTTTAAAATCAGGAGATTTCACATAAAAATCTGGGTCTCTGACTTCTCTTTAAAAACCTGGTCTCTGGCCACACTGGACCTGCTTGCCCGACTGGCCCCAGCTGGCGGGAGCCGAGGCCTCTGGGGGTGTGACGTGTAGCCGTGAGCCACAGCCCCCCACCCAGCCCTCTCGCTCCTCAGTGGGCGCTGCAGGCATGCGGGGGCTCATGTGTTTTGATGGTCTTGAGATGGAGAGAGGAGAAACTCCAGCCAGTGTAGATGTGTCTGTCGTTCTTGGGACTGGGCCCCTCCCTAGGAGTCCAAGGTCAAGTACAAGAAGATCATGAAGCTGTGTGTGAGAGGCCTAGTCAGGGAGCACGTCTGTCTCCCCAGAGCAGGGAAAGGCAGTGCCCTCTGCATTCTTGCTCCAGGATGGAGGAGGGTGTCCACAGAATTGAGCTGGTGCGTCCTGTGAATCCAGGCTGTGCCAGGTGTCAGGGGACCCCATGCACTGTGTGTGACCTGACACATCCACACCAGGGGGCCACAGAGGCCGAGGATGCACACGACCCACGAACATCAGTCTGGGGCCTACCCGGCAGCCCAGTGGCCTGCACTGGCACAGCGGCGTTCACCAGGCTTCACATCAAAGAGCATCATCAACTTTGAGCACCGCCTCCCATGGTGTCTGTGTCCTGCCTCTCCCGACTGAGGCTTGACCTTGCTGTGTCCCTGCCGGCTGTGGGGGCCAGGCCTGGTTTCTCAAGGTTGTCTCTGGGGTTTGCTGAGCCGCATGGTCTGTTAGGAGCCGCTGATTCCTGGGCCTCCCGTAGGTGCCCCAGGCGGCGCTGGGTGGGTGCCGGCTGCCCCTCCCGGAGGTCCTTTGCACCTGCTGCCCACGCCGCTTCCAAGAGGGGCTCTGGAGAGGGATTCGGGGCTGGGGACTGTCATTGGCTTCAGTAGAGGCCTGGCCGCCCACCAGGCATGGGTGGGGAGAGTGGGGTGGGCGTGTCTGCACGAACAGCTACTGCATGGCCTCCGGAGCGTCACCCACTGAGAGGAGGGGTGGCTTTCACAATGTTGTGGTCTCCTTGGTAACTTGGGTTCCCCTTTCCTCTGTGGTTGACCACATTGGGTGAGTCATGGTGGGACCCCAGGTTCATGGGGGTCAGAGACTTGGAACCGATGCAACCCCGGAGCTCTAGAGGCCCCTGGCGACTTGGCGTCCCCAGCCTGGCTGGGCAGGTGTGGGCATCAGGCCCAGCGCCAGCCCCACTTTCCCCTTGCAGAGCTGCCTGATGCATGGTGGTTCCGCTCTCAGTTGCTTTGGTTTGTGTTTTCCTGAAGCGGCGTGGAGGAGACTCTGTGTCCCCCACACAGCTGGTGCCAACATCCCACTCTGCCCGGGGTTCTCTCCGCCAGGGCCTCCGCGGCCTGCCAGTGCCTTGGCCACGCCCTGCCAGAAGGGGACTATTTCAGGGCTGATTTCCCTTGGGTGTGGAGGGAAGTCCACAGGGGGACCTGGCAGGGACCCCCCTGCCCTGCACAGGTGTGGGGAACGGCTCCTGCTGCACCTGGCACACCCTGAACACCTGCCAGCTTGGGGGAGTCAACTCCACAGTGGGCCAGGCATCTCAGAGGCCATGAGGGGAGGCAGCGCTGGCTGCAGGGACCCCCCTACTACCCCGTGTATGTGGCCCTGGGAGTACTCTGCGGGAGCAGGGCCCCTCCCGGGGAGGCCGTCTTTCCTCAACCCCCATCCCTGCACACTCACACCAGCCACCGATGAGGCTGTCAGGAGCCGCCAACCCCTCAGACGTCTGATCCTGAGAGCCTTGGGCAGTATTCCCAGTGGAGTGGATCAGTCCTTCCTCTCGCAGCCTGCGGAGTGGCTGACGCAGAGAGAAAACTCCAGTGGGTCGAGGAGAGCTCTGCAGCCCGCGGCCTACACACATGTCTCCTCAAGGGGCCGCCTGGGGTGGGGGTGGCAGCTCCTTCCAGGGCTCCCCTCACAGGCCTGGGACAGTGTCCTTGGGCAGGAGGCATGGGGACCGCAGGAGCTGTTGCTGTGTCCAGCAGGGAGGAATAGCACCCAGCCTGGCCGGTGAGGGCAGAGCGTGTGGAGGGCGCCAGGCCTGGGAGGCGGGAGGCTGCCAGCTGTCCCGTGACCTCATCCGAATTCACATCTCCCGATCGCGCTCTCCAGGAAACTGAGGAGGGTTTGGGCAGGGGGGCCGCAGGTCTCAGCGCAGCTCGAGTTCCCTCCGCGCATTCCGCGATTTGGGCCCGTTTTTCCAGGGGGTGCCCCTCCCTGAGACCTCCCAGCGGCCTGGGGGCAGCTGGACCCTGCTAGACATTTCCCCATAAAAATCCCAAGGCTAAAGTCTCTGCGCTCCCCCACGTTGCCATGGGAACGCTAGATTGGATTTATCTCCTTTCTTAGCAAATTAATTTTATGAATGTCCACAATGTTGAAGCAACTGCAAACACCACGTTTCAAAGCCGCCCTCGGGCCTGGGAACATTTCCTCCTCCCGGGAGCCGGCTGCTGCGGGAGGCGCACGCAGAACCAGGGTGGCAGATGGCTTGGAATCCGGGGACCTCATCTGGAGACTTGGGGAAGGAGGTTCCCACAGAGCAGGACTGAGAGCCCCGGCGCCCACGTCTGGCCCTGCTCCAGCCCTGTGCAGGGTCAGCTACACGGCCCCCGCAGGGCTGGGCCACCTGGGGTGTCGCTCTGTGTTCTCGCCTGTGTGGTGTCGCCACTCCCTGTTACTCATCCTTGCCCAGGGTTACCGACTGCTCCTGACTACTTTATTGTCACCTTTTGATTCCCACTCTTCCCTCCTTGGGGTTGCCACCTGGGGAAGGTTTAGCAGGAGCTGCCAGGGCTGCAGGTACCGCTCAGGCTTCGGCTCTGTGCTGCATCATCCCGGGAGCTGGAGGGTCACAAGCCCAGGCCACCCTGAGGGAGGCACTTGGGAAGGATGCCCAGCCCCATTCTCGGTTTGGTGGCAGCCACTGGGGATGGTTTAGGCTGCTTTGCAGAGGAGAGAAACTGTCTGACCCCCTTGCCAAGAGGTCACGCTGGGTCCTACATGGGGGACAAACTGAAAGAAGCCGGCCAGCCCAAGTGGTGGGTGGTCACCCAGGGGACAGCAGGGACCAAGGCTCTGTGGGTGGACAGGCTGTAGCTGTGAGAGGAGGTGATCCACAGATGGGGAAGATGGGGCGGTGGGTTTCAGGCACCCACGTGGGAGTAAAGGTCTCCAGGTAGAGAAGGTGGAGGTGGGAAGGGCGCCCCAAGGCCAGCAGGGACAACAGAGGCCCCTGCAGAGGCGCAAGCCTGAGGCTTAGGAGCTCCCGGCGGGGAAGGTGGCCGGGCAGTAGGGAGCCCAGACCTCGGGGTGGGCTGGGGGAGTGTCTCACGCCCTGGAGCTCCTGGACGGGGAGTTTGGAAGGTCACTTGCTGCGCGAATAAGAACAGGAGCACTTGCCCAGATGCCACAAACCCCTCCCAGGAGCCAAAGGAGACAACCCAGAGCCACTGCATCCGCCACCCTCCCAAGGTCCTCAGCTCCCCAAGGGGCCTTTGGTCGACCTGCCAGAGGCCTGGTATTTGCTGTGTCTTGGGACACACGGTGCCTGAGGCCATCTGCATGGCTCACTGGCCTCTCAGGACCTGAAGCCACAAGAGCTCTCTGCTGAACAGCGGGCCTCTCGGGGAGGTCAAGGCAGGTGAGACTGTGGGTGGTGCCAAACCTTCCCTGTCTGGGGGGACTCTGAGAGTCTTGAAGGACAGCCTGCTTGGCCCGGCCTCTTGGACTCACCTCCTCCAACAGAAAAGTAAAAACATTCCTTCTGGGCTGGACTGGAAGAAATGCTTTTCCAGAGCCCCAAGACTGGGCGCAGAGCCCTCCGCCCGGCCCCGCACTGTGACTCCTTGTGCACTCAGGTCTGTGTGGGACAGTGGCAGTTCCCTCCGTGTCTGGCCCTGGGGTGGCCCCATCCGTGATGTTGCTCGTTCCTTGGACCAGGAGATGTCAGGGCTCCCGCAGGAGTCTGGCTTTGCCCCACCTGGTGTCTGTGTGTTGCCAGATGTCACTTGCCACGCTAGTGGCCGCCGCCTCTGCTCAGATCCCACTGGGCTGGGTGGGAGCTCTTGGGTGGCTCCAGTGGATGTGGTCCACAGAGAGGGACACACGTCCACTGGGCTCTGAATTGACTGCTTTCTTGTAGCACGGTGGCCTCGTTGTCGTCCTGGGGCCGGGGAGGACTACATGTCCCAGTGAAGACCCCCTTTGTGGGCAAAGCTCCCCCAGGGCCTGTGCACGATGGCTCCGTCCTCTCCCTGTGGCTGGACGCTTGGCCCGGCAGCTCGGGAAGCAGGGGACCGGGGTGCACAGCTGAGCCATGCGGTGGCCGCTCCACAGTGACGTGGGGGTACGTAGCCACCTTGCACAGTGCACATAGAACTACTTGCCTTTCACATTAAGCGGGTTTCCATGTGAGTCGAGGCGCCCTCAGCGGACCGTTGTCTAAGAGCGTCGCATGGATGCAGGACCCGGCGAGCTCGCCCGTACCCAGGGCTTCTGAATGTGGAGTGACAGCCTTAAAAAAAGTTACTCAAGTAAAATGCCACTTGGGGCTGAAGATGTGACCCTGACATGTCTGCAGGAAAGAGTGGTGCCTCCCCCGTCAGCCCCTGGACAATTTGTGTGGCTCCTTTGACAAGCCCCCTTTGCCATGATGTTTTCTTTCTGATTTTTTTTCTTAATGTAAGGAATGTTATAAAAGATTCAACAACCCCTCCCCACAAAAGTACAAAGCCCCGTCCTTCGCCCTGCCCCGACCTCCCCCCGCAAAGAGACCAGACGAGCCCCCAAGGGCCTGGGCTTTCCACCGCAGACATTTCCAGATCTTGTTTCCCACCCGTATCTCCGCACACCGCCGCGCGGGCGTTCCCAGACGAGACAGATGTGGAATGTATCTGCCGGATTCCAAGGTCCCGGATTATCCCGGACGAGATTCCTGGCACCGGAGTGAGGAGAGTTAAGTACCGTGCAAAGACCATTGCCATAAAGACGGATGTTTTGGCCGGGAAAATCCTAACAGATGCACAGTTCAGGACAAATCAATTTGTGGGGGTGTCTGGCCACAGCACCCCACACCGTCCACCGCCTGAGCTGGGGTGGCCGCTGTGGTTGTGGCCACAGGACAGCAGGTCGTGGGCTCTCGTGCCTCAGGGGATGGCCCCTCCACTCTGCTCCTCCCAGACCTGGTCACAGGGTCTGGGCCCTGGGGCTTTGGTCCTTCTGGGGTGTCCGCGCACCTGGCAGGCTGGCTCCAAGTGGTAAACAGCGGGCCAGGGGAGAAAGTCATCCTCCTGTGCTCCGACTGTGACCACACCTGTCTCTCTGACTCACTCGCCCGTGCCAGTCCCTCAGCTGCGGAGCCCTAGCCTCTGCTGCCCGCCCATGGGCTTGGCCGCTGGGGGACTTAGAGGAAAGGCTCCCGATGGGGGTGACGTCCCCAGGAGCAGAGCACAAGGCCCCCACCCTGAGGCTCCTGTGCCACCAAAGCAGAAGTAGAGGCACATGGAGAGTGCAAGGGGAGGGTGCTTCGCGGTGCAGTGGTCTGTGGTCCTGCCCTGCACAGGGGGCCTGTGGGAGCCCAGAGCATGACCCCTGTGGGGGGTGTGACACTGAGGTTGGCGTGAGCCAGGGCTCTAGGGGCCAGGCCCTTTATAAAAATTTTTATTTTTAAAAATTGTGATAAAATACACATAACAAAATATATCATCTTAACCATTTTTAAGTATGCAGTTCAGTGGCATTAGGTACGTTTATAATGTTGTGCAGCCATCACCACCATCCCTCTCTGGAACTTTCCATCTTCCCATTGAATGCTCACTCCCCGTCCCCACCCCACCCTGGGCTCCCACCACCCTGCTCTATCCTGTCAGTCAGACTACTCTGTGTGCCACTGAAGTGGACTCACACAGGATTCGTGCTTTTGTGCCGGCCCATTTCACTTAGCAGAGTGTTGCCAAGGTTCATCATTCCGTGGCAGGTCAGGATGTCCTTCCCTTTCTAAGCCCGAACAATATTCCATTGTATGGGTGGACCACATTGTGTTTATCCAGCCAGGCCCTTGTTTTATTCTTCTTCTGTTGCCGCTGCTAATGGTGGTGATAGGGATGGTGATGATGATGGTGATAGTGAAGGTGGTGATGATGATGGTAATGATGGTGATGGTGATGATGGTGATGGTGTTAATGATGATGGTGATGATGATGGTAATGATGGTGATGATGATGATGGTGTGATGGTGATGATGGTAATGATGGTGATGATGGTGATGGTGTGATGGTGATGATGGTAGTGATGGTGATGATGGTAATGATGGTGATGATGGTGATGGTGGTGATGGTGATGGTGATGATGGTGATGATGGTGATGATGGTGATGGTGTGATGGTGATGATGGTAGTGATGGTGATGGTGGTGATGGTGATGGTGGTGATGATGATGGTGATGATGGTGATGGTGTGATGGTGATGATGGTAGTGATGGTGATGATGGTAATGATGGTGATGATGGTGATGGTGTTAATGATGATGGTGATGATGGTAATGATGGTGATGGTGTGATGGTGATGATGGTAGTGATGGTGATGATGGTAATGATGGTGATGATGGTGATGGTGGTGATGATGATGGTGATGATGGTGATGGTGATAGTGGTGATAAAATGGTGATGGTGATGACATTGGTGATGGTGATATTGATGGTGACTAACACTTTTTGAGCTTTCACTGTATATCAAACATTTCCGTATTTAACTCACTTGATCCTTTGGAGTCTCTGAGGGTCGTGACCATTATCCTCCTAATTTTACCGATGAGGAAATGCATTGAGAGGGAAATTCCAGGAGTCCAGACCTCACCAGCCTCCTGGTACTCACCAGACTTGTACAGGCCGTGAAGGCTTTGACAGTATCCATGGGCACCCATCCCCATGTCCTCGCATGAGTCTCCCCAGTGCCTGGTAGAGTCTCAATAAGTTTGTCTCATTTTACAGTGAGGGGACTGAGGCTTGGAGAAGTGAGACAGTGTGTCTGCGATGCCCAGCTGAGCTGGGCCTGAAGTCCAGACCCTTGTGGGCTGGCGCTGCCCCGATGAGCATGGTGGCTCCACAGGTGCCCAGAAAGCTGTTTGCCTTGTTTGCCCCATGAGTCCTCCAGAAAATCCCCACAATGACCAGACGAATTTTAAATAGCAATTCAGGCAAAATAAACATCAGTGCATTTGCCCACCGTGGGAAGTTCCTTTCACCTCTTGTTCAGGCCTTCTGTTGGGGAGACACTCCTGACCCTCCTACGTGTATTTATAGCCTCTCTGAGCATGAGACTCACCCAGGCAGGAAAAGGGCAACATCATAGACCCTGGCACCCTGGCATAGCCTCAGGTCTGGCTATGAAGGGCACGTTAGATTCAGGCCTTGCTGCCTTGAGGTGCTTCGTGGGGGCTTTAGGGAGGTGGCAGCTGGCTGTAGCTGTACCCTGTGGTCATCTGTCCTCCTTTGCATCTGAGGGACAAATTGCTTAGGAGCAAGAGCAGCATGTGTATTCTCCCTTGGATTTTTGGGTTTCCAGAAAGATCTGCTGCTGGAGACACCCAGGCTGAACGTCCTGGGAGTCCCGAGAGCCTTCAAAGGCTGCCCAGACCACTGCCCCACCTAGCCTGGCCCTCAAGCATCCCAGAGTGTGGGTGACCCTGAGGGACCCTCAGAGCATCTGGAATTATTCCTGCCATATTCCCACCCTTGCTAAACAATGAAGAAATGCCACAAAGCCTGTGGTGGGTTTACTCTCCTTTTCCCTCTTGCTGAGCAAATTCAAATTATCCCTCCTGGGGTGGAAGCTCAGGAAGGCACCAGGCAGGTGAATGCAAACACCTGTCATTTGTGGGCCCTGGGTTCTGAGACCTGTGATACTGGGACTGGTAGCTCAGTAAATTGCCACTTGGAGACAGTGGAAAATACTCCTGGGCTTCCCTCCTGGAGGCAGAGTTGGGAACATAACTATCACGTCCTCCCCTCAGAGGCTGGTATCTTTTGCTTTTGTGAGTTCATTCTGGAGGCACTTTCTGGGTGCCAGGCCCTGCTTTGGGTCACACACTGGGGCACACTCCCACACCCCCACATCATGCAGGGGCCGGAGCAGGTGGTGGGGACCCCCCCAGGCTGGGACACCATGGCTGTGGTGGGGGCTGGCATCTGCAGAGGCAGGCTAGGGGGATTTTCAGGCTCATTCACCCCTAACTGGAAAAGAAAACTGGGCTATCTCCAGTGAAAGAGGATGAGGGCTTGCTGTGTAGGCTGTCCTCGCAGGTGCATGCAGAGACCCACGGGAGTGGCAGCCCAGGTTGGGTCTAGGGGTGCCTGACCACCTGCACTGCCCTGGGCTGGCCGCTGGAGAGGAGGGGACAGTCCCCGGGAGCAAGTGCTACTGGAATTAAGAGGTGCGGGTGTGTCAGAGGGTCAGGGTGATTGCCTAGTCAGAGTGGAGATTTCATCAGCTCATTGTGAGGCCTCTGGCATCAGTACCCTGGTCGGCACGTGGAAGGACTCAATACCTATTTGGCCAAGGAGTGAGACTCGGCTAAGGAAGTGACTTAGCTGAAGTAGCAGATTGAAGTCCAGGCATCCCAGCTGGAGGGATCGTCTTGACTAGAGGGGTCATCCTGATCACAGGGGTTGCCCTGGCTGGAGGGGTCACCTTGGCTGGAGGGGTCACCCTGGCTGGAGTCTGGTATCCTTGTTGGCGGGCTCATCCTGGCTGGAGGGGTCACCCTGGCTGGCGGGCTCATCCTGGCTGGAGTGGACACCCTGGCTAGGGTCCAGCATCCTGGCTGGAGGGGATGGACACCCAGGCTTCTCGGAGGAAGGTCTGTGCTCAGCCAGACTAGTGGCTGGGGAGGGGAGAGCCGCAGAGGGAGGCTAAATTGTTGCTGGGTCCCTGTTTGGAAAGACCTCGAGGCCATGTGAGCAGACTGGCCATAATCTGTGGTGACAGGGACCTGTTTGGAGCTCTCTCTGGAGCCCTCTGTGAATGTCTGGGTGGAGAGGCAGTGATGGAGCACCCGGCGAGAGGGAGACCCTGGGAACCAGGGCTTGTGGTCTCATGGGGATGCGGGCCGTGGTGGGAAGGGGAGGGGGCAGAACCCTCAGCGCTGCCGTGGGTGGGGGCTCAACTCGGTGGGGCCTGTAGACAGAGATGCTCGGGGTGGGCAGACGACTGCCCAGCTGGAGGTGCCCAGGCCTCACGCAGACACTTGCGGTTGAAGCCATCTGGACCTGGCAGAGCAGTGACAGTTGTTCCCCCACACCCCGCTGAGAGGTGGAGGGAGCTGGGGTGGTGCCTTGGGGCTGGTCTGGAAGTGGCCTGCGCAGCCCCCTGGGGACAGATCCCTTCCCCATCTCGGCAGGCAACAGGAGTGAACTGTGGCCATGTCTGCCTGGGGCCGCTGCTTGCCCTGGTTCGCGGAACCCGCGGATGCTCTCGCACAGATGGCAGGGGAGGAACTGGGTCGCAGAAGGGCATTGAGGGCAGGAATCGGTGCGTTTAGCCGGTGGCCACATGCCCTCCTGTCCTGCTCTTCATACCCAATGGCGGGAGCTGGCACAGCCAACACGCACGTCCCCCCTACCCGCTGCCCCAGGCGCACCTGCCGGAGCTTCCATTGCAGCTGCTTTGCGTCCACCGAATGGGCAGCGCCTGGCCTCAGAGAGGACTGCAGTAATGACCAGTTTGCAGATCGAAAGACTGAACCACGCAGGGCCTTAATTGTCCCTCCTGGTTTGCAGGCGGTGGGGGGACAGTGCAGGGCTGCCACCTGTCCCCTCCTCGGAGCCCTGGCGCCAGATGCACGACAATGTCTTGTTTTCCCACAGAAGCTGCTGGGCCGTGCTTCGCCAGGGCCCAGACTTCATGGATGATCCATTAAGTGCTGGCATGAAAACTGACCCCGGGCTGCTCACCAGCCAAAGTGTGTTTTTGCAGTTGTTTCGGGGACAGTTTGCAGCCCCGGGTGTGACGTCACAGGCACTTTCTCAGCCAGCCTCGCCGAGGAGGCAGGGCAGGGTGTGTGCAGGGAAGCGGCTCAGCTGCCTCTGTAATACCTGGGACCCGCACTGGTCTCAGAGCGCACAGAAGTCACCGCCGCAGGGGCAGAAGTGGATTTGGGTGGAGGGAGTTTCAGTTGAAATAGCCCTCCCTGTGGAGAAAGCAGTGTTTGTTGCAATGGTTGCTTTTTAAAAAGCTTTAAAAACTGCATTGTGGGACTTGTTTATTCAGGAGAAATTACAGAGCTACTTGGGAGGGGTTGTACAGGCATGGGCTGATGTAATTCTCCATGTGCGCCTGTTTGTGTGTGCACGTGTATGTTTTTGTGTGCACAGGTAGTTGTATGTGCACAGGTGTGTGCATGTTTGTGTGTGCATAGGTATGTGTGCATCTATTTGTGCACAGGTGTGTGTGCATGTGTGTGTGTGTGCACAGGTGTGTGTGCATGTGTGTGCACAGATGTGTGCATAGGTGTGTGTGTGTGCACAGGTGTATGCGTGTTTGTGTGTGCATAGGTATGTGTGCATCTATTTATGCACAGGTATGTGTGCACAGGTGTGTGCACAGGTGTGTGTTTGTGTGTGCACAGGTGTGTGTGCGTGTGCTCCTGTGTAGGATTCTGCTTCTGCAGAAACACACAGTCATGCATACACGTGACACACGCGCGTACGCATGGAACACAAAGGCATCGGGAAAGCCGATTTTCCGGGCTTTGAGGAGTTTTGTGAGATGGGAACTTGCCGTCCGTCCACTCTTCCTGTTTACTCACGTGTTCGCCGCCCTCGTGATAATCCGTGAAACATGACGTGCTGAACATTTCTGAAGCAAAGGTCGTCTGCCCTCACCCCGCGCCTTCCCTCTCGCAGACGAGGCCGCGGCTCAAGAAGCCAAGTGCCTGCCTGGGACTGGCTGGCGCGTTGCGGGCCGGGTCTGCGCCCAGACTCTTGGGCCTGGCTTGCGGCCTGTCTTCCTGCTGACTTGTCGTCCCAGACGCCCCACGTGCCTCCTCAGTCCCATCCGGGGTCTGGTTGAGGTGGGAGAAAGCCCCCGGTGAGGCTGGAGTATCTGACACCTCTCCGGCTCCTGCCTCCTTGTGTTTACTTATTTAGTACTTTCTAATTTATGGAAAGTGATAGGGGTTCGCATTTATGGGAGCGATACTAATACTAAGTTTCTTTTAAAATATATTTACTTAGCCAGGCGTGGTGGTGCGCACCTGTAGTCCCGGCTCCTCGGGTGGCTGAGGTGGGAGGATGACTTGAGCCCAGGAGTTCGAATCCAGCCTGAGCAACACAGTGAGACCCCGTTTTTAAAAAAATACATAAATAAAAAATAAAATAAAATGTATTTATTTAGATAAAGTAAATGTGTTTTCCTCTTCTAGTATTTCATGTAAAGGGACTTAGCCCCATGTGTACCTCAATCAGGCTTCCTGCACTCCATAGCCTGTCTCGAGGCTCTTGCTCACTCCTATCACAGTGTGTGCTGTTCTGCTGCAGGAGTAGACCACGGTTTCCTCATGCTCGTCTGGGTGGCGTCCGGGCTGTTTCCAGCCTGGGCTGTGGGTGCCGTGGACTTGGGCTCTGGTACCTGCCCGGCGTGAGCCACGAATGAGGTCCCCTTGTGCTGGGGAGCCATCCTTCATCCCTCGGGGCTTGTGCTGGGCGCTGGGCAAGCTGACCACCAGCTGCCGGGTGGGGCAGGCCCCTGCTGATGGCCCTGCCCGCCCCTGCTCTGGCCCCTTCCCCTCCCAGCCTTGGCACTGGCCACTGCTTGCTGCCTGGGTTGCGTGGGCTCCTCGTGCCCGCAGACAGCTTGAAGGTCACTGTCAGGGTTGGGTCTTCACCAGTCGTCCCCCAAGTGGTCTCCTTTGCTTGTCGACAGAGTCTGTCGTCCGCACCAGCACGCTGGCTCCAGGCAGGTAGCTGTGCCTGCCCCGTCTGCTGCCGTAATTCCAGCCATAGAACAGTGCGTGGGCATGTAGCAGCTGCTCAGTGGATATTGGGTGAATGGGTGAAGACATGCCTAAAAGAATGAATGGCAGACGGACGTGTCGTAGCTCTGAGAGAGGCAAATGACCTGGGTCCCGGGGACGGGCTGCGGCAAGCTTGCCATCTGCGCCTGTGGCACTGTCTTCTCCCCGGGTGCTGGCCCCCAAAGCAGGGACCTCGTCTCCCCATCTGTCCCCGGCTCTGTGATCTGACTCACGAGGTCAGGGGTCCTCTGAGTGCGAAGAAGTTGAGGCTTCCCGCTAGAGAGTGGGGCTGCCCTGAGGGGTGGGAGCCCCCTTCTGTGAGTGGGTCACACTGAGACCTCGGTGGTTTCCCTCTTAGCAAAGCCACACCTGCCCACTGTGGAAAATCAGAAAGTTGAATTTGTTTTTGATTTTGCAGAAAAATTTAAAAAAACAAAATAGTGACGAGGACACAGGTCCTCGTCAATCCCACCGTTGCAGAAAACCAGGGTGACGTCCTGTGGTGCCGCTCCCTATGGGCATGTGACCTGGTTTATTTTTAGCGTCAGGTTAGAGGCAGTAAGTGGGGAATTTGGGGAATATGACCTAGAGTTTTGGCAAGTATGTTTTTCCAGCCCAAAAACTCCAGACTCACAATCCTCCTGAGATGTCTGTGCTGCTTTCTCGGCAGTCTGGGAAGCGGGGCCTGGACGGGACAGTGTTGTTTCCAGGAGCTTTCTATGGCCTGGGAGGCACTGGCCTGTCTCACGTTGGGCAGCCTAGAGAACCAAGCACGCGGTGGTCGTGGCAGCGGCCCGTGTCCTGGGAGCATTCAGCCCTGCTGACGGCAGGTCACCCTCTGACATGTCGGCCCTGTTCTCCTTCCTCTGCTGCCTCTGCTCCCAGACGCACATCTCACAGAGGTGGCTGTGCGTGGACCGTCACAGGAGGGGACCGTCACTGCCATCACCGCCAGTGCTCTGGGAGTGTATCAGTCAGGGCGAGAGAGCAGGCTGCTGTAACAAGAAGACCCCAAAACAATGCAGTGGAAAGAACAAACACGTGTCTTTCCTTCTTGTGAAGTGACAGTCGGTGAATGTCCTGGGGGCGAGTCCGTCCTGCGTGGCCCTTTTGTTTTGCAGCTCTGCATGGTTGAGGCTGGGCTTTCGGCACTCGGGATTCCCGTGGCTGGGATGGGGCAGGATGAGGGAACGTGGCCACGTGACTGCATCACCTGCAGGGAAGCCTGGAGGGTGTCCCTCGCAGGGCAGCCCCTGGTCCACCACAGGGAAGAGAGGAGTTGGTGACGGCCACTGGCTGTCCCTGTGGTTTCTGTTTATTGGGTCTTGGCATGTGACTGTTCATTTCATTGTCACACTTGCTTGGGAGGGTCTCTAGTTATCCCAGTTTACAGAGGAGGAAACTGAGACTTGGGGAGGGCAATCGATGGCCTGAGAGAAGCAGTAGAGCATTTGAGCCCCCCAGGCTGCTCATCCCAGGTGGAGATGGGAGGGCAATGGAGGGCACCCCACGCCCATCTGCCAGCCGAGGAGAATGTGCTCCACCCCCGCTCCGTGCGGACTCTGGCTGGAAACTGGGAAGTTGCAGCAGCTGGGTGGGGGTGCAGAGGCTGCTCTCGGCCCTCCATGGCCAGGTCAGGTGGAGGCGTGGGCGCCGCAGAGGGGCCTGCTGCTGGCGGGGCAGGGGCGCTGAGTGGCCACATTTGGTGCACGTGAATTTGGTGGTTTTGCACAACGCTCTTCAAGTGTCATGGGAGCTGGGCGAGTAGCCTGTCTTCAATGACCGAGGCTGTCCCAGCGCTGGGGGCGGATGCTGGGCCCCCATCCCCAAAGCACGGTGGTCTGAGTTCAAGACGGCTACATGTGGTGCGTTTGGAGAAAAGATGAACTTAGCCGCAGACACAGGCGGTTGACGTGCTGGGACTTTTGGAGTCTCGGGTAGGACCCTTGGGCAATGCTCTGCCCTTTTGTGGAGCAAGGGGTGTCAGACAATCTTTGTGGACGGCCTCCCTGAGCGGTGTTCTCGTGAGAGCCTTGCTGGGGGTCCCCGCAAAGACCATAGGATTATAGGTAGAGGGGTGGTGCCTGGGTGCTCGGGGCACCAGGAACTGAGCACCCTGCAGCAAACGCCGTCGTGGGGAGTTCAGAGCCTGGAGACAAGACGTCGAAGGGGCTGTGCTGCCTGTATCCCGAGTTGAGGGCAGGTGTGTTCTGGAGAGGGGCTCTGGAGGGCCTGGGGGCTGCAGGGACTGGCAGATGAACAAAGCTGACCGCCGGACTGCCCGAGAATGAGGCACCCAGGGGCATAGGTCAGCCTTATAGTAAGCCCACACTGCCCAGCGGGCTCCCCGAGGCTCTATCCTCTGCCAAATCACCGAAGCTTTCCTCTCCACACAGCTCTGCCTCTGTGTGGCCTGGGCCAAGTTGCTTAACCTCTCTGGGCTTCCACCTGCTGATGGACAAATCGCAGATGCCCTGAATGGGGCGTGTGAAGGCCTGGGCGCAGGGACAGCGGGGACTCTCTCCTCACTGGCTGCAGAGTTTGAAACCCGGATCTGTCTGGAGTGTCAGGGAGGGGGTCTGGCCCAAAGATGCTCACGCTGTAAAACAGTCGATCCGTGTGGCCACGACATCTCCTCCATGCCAGCAGCTGCGAGGTGGCCACGAGGAAGTGCTGCCGACCACAGCTATGAGGCCTCCTGAGTCCAGAGATGATCGAGGGTGGAAAAGGTGCCTTTGCACCAAGGCACTGCAATAAATGGTGAATGGTGACAGCTGGGCAGATGGCAGCAGTGCCCGTGGCGGGTGGCCCCTGCCTGCCTCTTCCCTCCCTGCAGAATCCCCGGCCCTGGTCCCTTCTCAGAGCAGGTGAATCTAGTCCTGTCGGGCCTCCCATCCCCCCAACAATTGGTCAGGGTGAGGGTGAGACCCGCTCTGGCCAATGATGGAAGCGAAGTTTCTGGAAGCTTCTGGAAAGGTTTCCCATTGATGAGGAGACTTGCTGGAGGAAGACCTGGGTTCTCTTTTTCCTGCTGATGGCATGGGGGTGGCATGTGGTGGCTCCTGGGGCCATGGAAGCCACCACGAGACACCCGGCAGGTCCCAGAGCAGGGGACAAGAGCAAGTCTGGGCTCCTGACGCGTCTCTGAGCCACGGAACCAGCCAAAGCCCCAGCTCTGTGGGGCAGTCACCCTGTTAGACTCAACAAGCTCAAGTTGGGTTTCTGCTATTTGGGGTCAAAAGCGTCTGAACATTGACCCCAGCCTGAGTTTCGCTGAGTAATTCTGTAAACCCAAAGATTTCAGGTTCATCTCCAGACTCCGAAAGAGGGAAATGGCCCCAATTTTAGAACAAAGTTGTTAAAATGAACACGAAAGGCACACACAGTGTACATGTAATAAATAGAAAGGTATAAATGTTACATCGGGTCGAGGCAACGGGCTGTCAAGACAGGTCAGGCCTCTCAAGGCCGTTCTCGCGTGTGGGGGCCTGGGCAGCTCCAGACCCCTCTGAGCACCGCACAGTCTTGTGACA